>JAQIWH010002285.1:0-25514 GCA_034695005.1 Cryptops parisi | reverse complement strand
TTTGCTTTTGATCGCTAATTTGAATATGATTTCTTTTGTGTATTTGGCCCACATGGGCTGTCTAATTTAAAAATAAATAAATAAATAAATAAATAAATACATTGAAAGGTTAATTAAAAAACTTCAAAAACGTATATTTCTATTTAAACGAGCTAAGCATATCATATTATATTCAGAAAAAAAAACACTATTTATTGCAAAAATAATCCCCATCCTCACATATGGGATAATATTTTGGTCCAAGCTTCCACATTTCGAATAAAAAAATTGACTGTTACATATAACCAGCTACTACGAACTCTTTTTGGATGGTCTAAATACATTTCTATTTGTCAAAAAACTCGATACATTAAAATTTTAACTTCACCTAAATTAATCAAATACTATAAATCAAAAAAAAAATATTTAAATTCATAAATAACCAAAGTCATTCATTACATAAATATTCTAAATTTTTCAATATTTCTCAGTTTAATAGATCCACTACATCCTTAAAATTTAATTTACCAGTTCATAGAGAATTTCCTCGTTCCAGATATCCATTCAATTACTTTACCACCTGAAATAATTTATCATATTATATTAGAAAAGAAATACAGATAACCAATGATATCATAAAACAATGCAAGATATTTGAAAGAAAATTGTACAAACATATCCTTAATGTAGAATAGTAATTATTAACGAAATTTATGTTAATTAAAAAAATCATGTTATACTACCTTTATAGTTTAAGATTTTACAAATGTGTATTTACAATTGTTTTTTGATTCAATTGGATCATGCAAATAATATTTAAAAAAAATAAAATAAAAAAAGGGTGAAAAGAAAAACCGTCACTAATTTTCAAGGAGCGATTTCTTATGAACCATAAGCTAGACGAAAAAAAAACTAAAACTATTACATAAAAGCTCAATTCAATATCTCCTCAACGGTATATAACTCTATTATTTGCCTGCAATGGCCAGGCGAAAAAAAAGTACCCTACCAAAATAAGTTGCAAATTGACTTTACAAGTACAAAAGGAGTTCAGTGCATAACTGTTCAGTGCAAAAGTAAATAATGAGTAATTAAAGGAGGGTGGGGGGGGAGTCACGTTTGTGATACAAATATCATCGTTTTATTAATGCAGATTTACAGACCGAATCCGAAAAAACGTACTGTTGCAATCACGCATCGTGAAAGCTCACTTAATATAAAAAGATGGCACACACAAACACTTAACAAAGCTATGCAAGTCATAGCATAGATTTATCATTAAAAAGGTATTGAATTTAGCTTTTATGTTGTAGTTTTAGATTTTTTCTAGCATAAATGGTTCGTGAGAAATCGTTATTTGAAAATTGGTAACAGTTTTTTGGCCCACACAGTACAGCATATACTGGTACATTCGAAAACAATTATTGCCACTGTCTATAATGAATTGAAGGTCAGCAACAGCCATATACAATATCATAACATGTCAGTTCTGCAATTATTAATGGTGAAGTGAATTAGCAAACCGAAATCTTAATAATAATCGTCTAGTAGGAACGCTGAAGCGGAGAACGCTGACGCGAGTAGACGCTGACGCTGATTACTATAAATATATACCCAGATGTATAATACAACAATGAACTGTATAACATAAGGCAAATTTAAATTACAACAATGAACTGCATAAACGTAACATGTAATAACTATTATAATGAGATAGTAAACTAAAATTGTTAGAAAAATATATTTTTAAAAAAATATATAAACACAAGTTTTGCCTCTAGACACCCCGTGGTTACCATACCAACCACGGAGGTTCATTTCTAATTTGTAATAAAAATTATGCATGTACATATTTAAAATGTTATTTTAAAACACATCGACATCATATTTGGATACGGACTCCATATGCAAGAAATAATCAGATACAGATTTTGTTTAGCTTAAGCTAATTTTATTTTACCACTTCACTAGATCCGGCATCAATTAACGGTTAACTTTAAATAAAAAATATTGTTGATAAACATTACATGACATTGTCATTTATCATAAAAGTCAAACTATATCCTGAAACTATCTTACATAATGCTCTTGTTATAGCATGACTTTGATTTTTTTGATCTCCAATTAGAAAAAAAACTTTTGACACATTCGTTTGACGTAAATATGGATATAAACAACTTTTGTAATCTACACAAAAAATAACATTGAGTGACATTATCAGTGCTACAAAAATGTAAACATTGAAATTCCCAACAGTCGAGTATCGATACTTGAGATACATTAGTATATTTATCAATCATTAATAATCTGTCAAGATGACAACAGAAACATATAAAAAGACAAGAAATTTGAAGCAGTTTCACATCTTAACGTCAACTCGACAAACATGTTTCAACAAATCACTTTGGTAGCAGCATTATTGCTCTTTCAGTCCCTGACTCTGATCCAAGGATTCACGGTCCACAATAGAACCAACGTAATTCAACGTGGATACGAACGTGGGTATTTTTATCAAAACTTACAGCTCTTTATATTAGTAAGTTAGTATACCAGTATACAGTATGTTAATTTTACGCATCTGCTTGTAGGGTCTGAGCATTGCTATGATGAGTTAGGGTGTTTCAATACTGGAGACTTCCATGATCCTGTCAACAGACCAATTTCACTGGCACCACAAAGCAGAGACAAAATTAACACGAGATTCGGCTTGTACACCAGAGAAAATAAACCAACAGCACAGCCTAGACCGCAATTCCTTTATGCGAATGATGTCGAATCTGTCAAAAAGTCACACTTCAATGCTGAGAAACCGATCAAGTTTCTGGTGCATGGTTTCTTAGACACGGGCTTCATCAAGTGGATCAACGTGAGATAGTTTTCGTTTTTTGTATCGTACATTTTATGTATGTAAGAAATAATATCATAATCATTATTACCAAAGATGGACTGACTTCAATTATCTTTGTCATGAAAGCATAGTCTTAATGCCAAGGCCAAATGTAAATAACCATATTTTATATTTGGCCTTTACAACTGTTATTGCAGCATCCTTAAATTTGAATACTTTCTCGTTTTTTTCTTTAAAAAAAAGTTAACTTCAATTGAGATATTAAAAATTCAGAAATAATAGTACAAGAAACCATCCAATCACACTCATTGGTTATATCAAAACCCTACCGTGTTATGGATATTCAAACTGAAACCATTTTTCCAGGAACTAGGAAACGCTATTCTGCAAGTAGAAGATGCTAATGTGATTGCTGTAGACTGGTCTGGTGGCAATAGTTTCCCATACACTCAGGCATCGGCTAACACCTGGATCGTTGGTGGAGAAATATGGTTGCTCAACAAACTTCTGATTGTAATATATTTGTCACCTACTAACTGTTGAAGTATATTGTGTCACTGTTTTATTTAAAAAGCGTAAACTGTTATTTTTCTAGGACGAATTCGGAGTTAAAGCTGAGAACATTCACATCATTGGTCATAGTCTTGGCGCGCACATTGCTGGCTATGCAGGACAGCGACTGGGAGGGAAAGTTGGACGAATTTCAGGTCTAACAATCGATTCGATAAGAACTCACAAAAATACCTCAAGGAACTACCGTATAGCTATACTACTATAGCTAGTCAGTGAGATATTTGAACTATATAGTATTTTTTCAATAGGAATTGACCCTGCAGAGCCATGGTTTCAATACATGCCAGAACATGTGCGACTCGATCCCACAGATGCTTTATTCGTAGACAGTATTCACACGGATGCAAAGACAATTTTACTTCTTGGTATAGATTTATCACCAGTGACATTTTACCATACACTTTGATTCTAACTGTTAAACACGTAATCCGTACTTGAAAAGGTTTTGGGATGATCCAACCAGTTGGTCACATGGACTTTTATCCTAACAAAGGCATGGAACAACCAGGATGCGATCTCGAAAGCAACATTGTCTCTGTTATTGAAGAAGGATTTGAAGAGGGTAATAAATAAGATATGTCTTCTACTTGAAAAGCAACATTTAATTTTTAAATGTGCTAATTTTAATTTGTCAAATCTAAGGTATCCGAAAATTTGCGGCTTGCAATCACGTGAGAGCTGTCGACATCTATACAGAATCAATTTTATCAACGTGTCCATTTGTGGGTCACGAATGTTACAATCACGATTATTTCATAAAAGGACGTTGTCGTGACTGTGGAAAAGATGGCACCAAGTGTGCTAAGATGGGTTATTGGGCTAACCAACATCCAGATCCAACAGGAGTGATCAACCGGAAACTATACCTTTCTACCGAAAGCAAGAATCCATTATGTAGTAAGTTCTTTCAAAACAATAAAGATACCAGTACCAGATCTACAGTATATAACTTAGACTACAATAACTTAGAGGGCATATAGTATACATAGTATGCATATTGTTCCGTTATAAATCAACAATATAGCCCTTTTATATCATCGATGTAGTTCCTTGTCATTTACAAATCTTTCAATTCTACTTCAGTCTACCACTACAGTGTCACAATCGTTATAGAAAACACATCCAGCCAAAAAGACGAAAAAGGATTTTTTATGGTCACTTTAGAAGGTAGCAAGAACAAAAACACTTATAGATTGAACGAAGAGTAAGTTCTATTTACTATTTTATAAGACTAACAACATTATTTTATACAGTTTCAAAATATTTTCAAACTTGTTCCCAATATGTTGCCAACAAGTTTTCAACAAGGTTCCAGCATGTTCTTGCATTTATTTCAGTGCCATGGACATTAAGAAAGGACGTCGCTATAATTTCATCATCACTGATGCTAAAGATCTTGGAACCGTCAGCAAATTGAACTTTAAATGGGAATCCAAATCTAGCATTCTGGATCCTGGAAGTTGGTTTCATAAAGGAGAACTACACGTTAAGAACTTGGTAGTAGAGCTAATGGACATTGTACAACCCGGGTGAGTACTTATCTACTTTCTTACTGTATGGCGCTCAAAAGACTATGTAACTTGAGACTTTTTAATTAACAGGGAACATGCAGCATCAACCACTGTACTTTGTCCAACTTCTACCGGAGTTCAGAAACCTTCCAAGAGTTACTCATTCGAAACAAGTTCCAGCTGCAAAGACGATTGGTAGAACCCACCAATAATTCATTGAACTGTATACTATTGTAAATAAAAATTGTATGCAAGTGATGTATGCAAGTTTTCGATTGATGTGTAATAATGACAAATGAATAAATGCATATCCAATTGATTTCATGTTCGTTTCATTTAAGTATTGATATGTTAATTAAATTTTTCATGTTAGCTGGTTTTCAAATTACCTTAACTCTAAGATAATACAAATAATGATGTTCATTTATACCTTCATTTTGTGAAACCCAACGTTTATGATCCAGACATCTACACACAGATTTTCATATCGTGTAATCTTTAGCATGTGGCACTTTGAATACAGCACCGGTACTGTATAAACAGTAGCGAAGTACTTAAAATTGCTAATATTGCTTAACACACTGTTAGGGCTTGTTCAATTCAGATGGTTGAAATAATAAATTAGTAATTAAGTTTAATTTAAAAGTTGAAATTAAACTTTATCTTATAGTTCGATTATATAGCCAGTTATCTTCTTAAGAGGTATGAGGTCATGCATGGTGACTGTAAAAGCGCGTTTACATGATAATAGTTTTGGCAATAGTGCTGTTATGACAGCGACAACTATCTTCGTATAAATGAGGCTTTATATACAGTAATATCTAAAATATTATTAAAATATGTTTTAATTTTGAAAACATTCAAAATTAGATATTAAATTTGACATTACACATCATTTACACGAAGATAACTGTGGCAAGAGTCGTTGTCATGACAGTAACTATTGCCAAAACTATGATCGTGTAAACGTGCCTTAATTTTAAAAATGTGTTGTGTGGCTAGAGAGAGAGAGAGAGAGAGAGAGAGAGAGAGAGAGAGAGAGAGAGAGAGAGGTGGGGAGTTGAACGTGAGACAACGGACGACAAAGACGTGTTCGTGTGTGGGAAGTTCTCCAAGTCTGGGTGGTTGTCAAGTGCACGATGGTAAAGGAAGCTCCGTCGTTCAGTTCAGTATGCTGATGGTTTGAAAAAGCAAACATTTCGTAACCAGAAATCTGAAGTCAAGATTTCGTAACCAAAAATCTGAAGCAAGAAATCTACGACGTTTCCAGTGATCAAGATAGACCAAGAGCGTTTGCCAAAGATGGCGTCGAGGAAGTGTCTCAAGTGAAGTGTCTACGTCTTTAAGGAGGAAAGCTAAAGAGCAACGTTTGGATTGGAACAACCATTGTTCGTTTTAAAAAATTTCAAAGTACCGGTAACTGTGTGAACAGAAAAAAGGGTTTCGACCTTTTTCCCAAGAAGTGAATTCTGTTGTGCATTTGTAAACTACGAGAAGTAGTTTGTAGTGAAGACCAGCGTGGGAGAATTGTGTCTAGTTGAGCTACATGTACATGCTAGAAATCAATCTGATTTGCATGTGAGCGGTGGATGTATTAGTGCTACTACTGCTACGTGTATGCGAGAAGTAGTTGGAGTAGTTTAGTTGAGAGATTTATCTAGTTAAGATAGATAGGCTTAAATTATCGTTTCATTATTGTGTAACTTGACTTGTGAGAATTCTGATTCAAATTTTTGTTGTATCAATTAATTTATACGTATTACGAAGATTTTTGATTGCTTATGTCATAGGCTTAAACTTTAGAGTTAAGGCTAGACTTTCCTTGATCCATGGAATTGTCAAATTAAATTGATGATTTGGATTGTTTTTAGTTCGGAAGTACTCTGTTTAACGTTTGTTAAAGACGCGTTGATCTTGAAATTGGAATTTAATGGTGCCATTCTGCTGTGTACTGAGTTGTTAGTGAAGTTTAAATTTTCTGTTTCTTCTAAAGTTAATAAATTCTTAACTTAGGAATTGGAATATCTTTCTTGCTGGGTGCTCGCTCCCAGGGTATAATCAAGTAACGGGTTGGTAGCAGACTGCATTTTGTAAATAATATTCTTCTTTTATTTAATATTTTTTTGGGTGTCCAGTTTGACGTTCATGACACACACTCGCTGTGTTTACTCATAACTTCAATGAATGACATATTTACCACGGACGAGTATTTATATTGTGTTTGGAAATCCTCTTTCTAGAGCAAATGAATAGAACGGAAAACCGATGTACTAACAATATACATTTTACAAGGTTAAAGAATAATTCAAATTTGACCTCCGGATCTTCTCTTCCTCCCTTCTCAGATACCGATTTATTAATAATTCCATCGATACATTATACGTAGTGCTTGTTGTATATGCTTTAGTCAGTTTTATAAAAGTATAAACTTAAAACTCATAAAATGGTCAAAGTAATGGACTAGGATCGGTTAAAAAATTCTTGCTGGTTTGGATAAAATGGGTTACTAGGAAGTTTGCCAATTTGCAAATTTAATTAGATATATATTGTGGTATATTTTATAAAGTTAAAGCAGTGTCAAAGTTGCGCTTTCTGCAATATAAATCTATTCATCTTCGGAGTACAGTACTTGAAAATTCTACCCCCTAATTCTATCCTCATCAATTCATCCCTATCAATTCATCCTTCATCCCCACTTCAATTCTTTCCCATCTCTGCTTTAATTCACCGACCTTATAAAATAGTAAACTGTACACAAAAAAAAATCGAATAAAAAAGGTAAAAATAAAATCCGCTCTCCCAAATAGCATATCGTCGGCTAAAGCTGTAACTTTATTTTGGCTTATCATTCGAACGGTAATGATAAGTATCATCGACTAAGAAAATCAGCTCAATTTGACTTCTAACATAAATGTGTGATGAAAAAAACATTTCCCTATAAAATTGTTTTACGGACGAAAATTGCTTTTCATTATTATGAAATTATTTGCTTTTATGCTTTTCCTTAAAATGTCATTAAATGGAGTTAGTGGGTTCATCACTAAGCTGACGATATGTGAATTCGATTTTAGTTTCTCATGATGTATTATTATAAGATAAGCAAACAATAAACAGTAAAATGCATGTCGTTTTCTATGCAGATAATAAAAATTTTCTGCAACTGAGCATAAATGTGTAAAATTAAGTTTATAAAATTAAATTAAAGCTTATAAATTAGTACGCCTAATGTTTTTGAAGTTGATGATACATGGTGAAAATCGGTAAATTGAAGCGGAGATAAATTGATGGAAAAAATTGAAGGGGGATGAATTGATGACGAAGAATTTGCCGTTTTACCTTTCAATCGCATTATATAATAGGCTGTATTGTGGTATATCTGATAGGAAAATAATAATTTTTTTTTAAAAATACGAAAATTTATTATCTATTGTGTATGTGAAAACATAAAAATCGCCTTCCCATCAGATGAATAGAACGGAAAACCTACGCACATCACAATACATAGCTACATACAGTCAGATACTCGTGTGTGTGTAAACAGCACACTACATTACAAGATGGAACTCGGTGGACGATATATGATGAAAAATTCACATCGGATTTGACATTTCTTCAAAATATAATATGATATTAACATTGGCTATTCATTTCATTTTGACGTTTCAAACAACTTTAGCAACCGAAGACAATCATTGTAAAAACGTAACAGGTAACGATAACTTATGTCAGTGATATACCGGTATATCTCTATTAGTGATGTGCTCATTAACATAACCTTGAAACGCATGTAGTAGTGATAATGGAAAATATTAACGTATAGACATATAATGTTCTAATCTAATACAGTATTATACAGTATAAGATACGAAATGAAATTAACATTAACTTTTGTTTAAAACAGAACCTCCTTGTTATCCAGAATTGGGTATATTTGATCCTAAAAAATTCACAGACGTGAATCGTCCCTATCCTAGTATTCCATGGTCGAGAGAATATATCAACACTAGTTTTGTTTTATATACGAAACTTAATAAACCTGAATTGAACACTCCACAACACGTCAGAGCCCACGACTGTGATGGTATCGAAAAATCAAATTTTAACAAAACATTTCCGGTTGTCTTTATCGTTCATGGATTCAGAGGAAGTGGATCTAAGGAATGGATACAGGTGGAAAAAAATACATACAATAAATAATACAGATAATATCTTTGAAATTATTATGGCACACCATATGTTGTACATTAAGATGCCATCAGGGATTTATTTTTTAGAATATTTTAGTAATGTTTTTAATTGTTTTTAGGAAATGGCGACAAGTTTGTTGAACAAGTACGATGTGAATGTCATCCTAGCTGATTGGTCAGGAGGAAGTGGTAATATCTTTCAATATGCTGAGGCTACAGCAAATACTTGGGTGGTCGGTGGAGAAATATGGCTTCTCATCAAAACTTTAGTGGTAAACTTATATATATATATATATATTTATATATATACAGTATATAACTTATATATATATTGTAAAATATCTTAATATTCGCGAGACGGCGTGAGATCAACTTTTCGCGAATGTAAAATTCGAATATGGAAAAAAAATATCAGTAATCTGCCCGATAAAAATTAAATAGTGGCATAGTGTTACGCAATTACTCAGAAAGGTAGCTTGACTATCAAGAAACGAATGTATTGTGTGTATACTTTATATTAGATACCGGTACCGGAATGTAGGTATAATGTACTGTATATCCAGTTTACATGTAAGCTAAGTATCCTGTCAAAATAGCCCAAAACAAAAGAACCCCGTCAAAACAGCCTTTACACAAATAACCCCAAGTCAAAACAGCCCCGTTAAGACAGCTTGCACACAGAATAGCCCAGGTCAAAGCAGCCCAAAGATAAATTAATTTATTTATAATAGATTTACATTAGTCGTGGTGGCTTGATAGTCAGAGCGTTCACCTCTGGCGGCAGTAGCCTGGGTTTGCCTCCCACTTGTGCCATGTAGATTCAGACACCAAGGGGGCAGGTTTTCTCGGTGTTCTCCCGTTTCCTCCTGTAGTATAAAACCCTGTTACGTGTTTACCATTCTCATCTCATCATCATTTCTGTATTTCTAATTTCAATAAAGTCTCAGGGCCAAATGACATAGCTGTAAAGCCAGTCGGTGCCCTCGTTAAACTCCAAGTACCCACTTACCTACCTTTGCATTAGTTGCACTAAAATTAAAACCTCATCTACATGATAATAGTTTTGACCATACAATAGTTGAAATACTGTACAGTCGGGTCTCTTTTATGTGGTAAATACGTTCCGCAGAAAACCGCATATAAAATAATCACACACAAAATGTCATAGGTTACGTTGTAAAATTAGGGATACGTTTCATAATTTTCATTAGAAAAAAAATTCATGTCTTGCTCACCTTAAGAAGCATGACGAAAATCTGAAAAAAAGGATATAAGCCAGTAAAACATGACAAACTTTACTGGTCTCAGATAAATGGCGTAGCGGCTGAGCCTCTACAGGTATCCAGCTCTCCAAACCAACAAACAATCGAGTTAATAATAAAAAGTATGAAAACTATAGCGGTTCATAATATTTCAATAACATCATAATATTATTATCACATTGGTGATGATAAAAAAAAGGGACAGAAAAAAATTGTAAATTTGTGTGAGGGAAAAAATAAAGTCATAGGATGAATAATATACAGATTACGTAAATTAGGTGAAATTAGACTGTAAATCTAATCTATATCATCGTCATTTGGGCATAATCCACAAGCAATTGGTTGACGTTTTCACTAAAGGCTTCAAAACGTGTTCCATACTATTTTTGATCCTAAAGTTATTTTCATGTTTGATCCTAAAATTCCATACTTTTATCCAGAGGTGTAAATTAAGCGCCCTTGACAAATATTACCAAAGTTAAAAATTTTAATGTCAAAATTGCCCCAAGGTAATAGAGCTTTTCCTAACGTTCTCGGTTGAGTAGTTAGTCATTTTTCTATACATACGGTACGGTACAGTACTTCAGAAGTTGTACTAGTTCTAGCTATAGCTCTGCCTATAATCTAAGCCATCGTAGATAAATTATTTTCTTCATTAAAATTTTTATATTATTTCCAGCAAGAAATGAGTTAAAACCCGAGAACGCGGAACATATTGTTAATTCGTGTCAACTCCAAATAAGAACGTATATTATTTTTATTTATTGAATGTTGTTTATTAGTTTAGTGTCATATCTGATATTGATACTTGTCTGTTAACGACTAGCCACTTATATGAAGGCACTGCATGTGTATGGTTTAAGACAGGTTAATGAAAACAATAAAAAGTGTATTAATTTTATGATAAAAACAACAACACAACATGAACATGCATTTAATGCATGACATATGATTTTTTGTTTTAATATCTAACCTAAACTAGTATCTTCACCCATAGGCATGCTGCACCCTCAAATAAGTGGCTAGTGGTTAGCAGACAAGTACAGTAGGCCTACTTATTGTTTTGTGTTAAATATTTAATGACGTTACAGTAACGGGTATCCAGTAACATAACGTTTAACAAAATTTTAAGTTGCGAAAAATAACGTAGCATAACAGAAAATGTAGAAAACCTAATAACATAACATTATAAATTTTGTTACCAACCACTGGTACATATACAGAGTGGTGCAAAAGGATCGGAACTATTTATAATTTCTTTGTATTCACATTTTTCTTGATTTTTTTGTTTAGAGCATTTACAGAACATGTGGGAAATTTATTTTTGAACGTTACAGTATTTTACATCGAACTAAAAGTATACAGTTTTATTTTGAACATCTTCGTTCAATAATACAGACTCGACGTTTTAATTTGCGAAATATGATCTCTGAACGGGTGATTCGACTCTTAGCGCAACCTTTTCAACTTCAATTGACGGTAGTTGGCTCCCTGAGTCTTTATTATTGAGTACAGATGATGTTAAAAAATAAAACTCTATGCTTTCGTTCGCTGAAATTTTTGCAACTTTCCATAATTAATCTCCAAGATGCACATCAAACATTCTGAAAAGAAAAATCAAGGAAACAATGTGAAGAAATAATAAATAGTTCCGACCTCTTCGCGACTTTTGCACCACCGTGTACAAACATTAGACTTCCTAGAACAAAGTGTATAATTAAGATAAAAAACTAAAGTAAGAAAAAAACAAAAACTTACCCCAGGTTACTGACTGGGTGGTGCAAATGAACAAAACCAACGTTTCGCCTTCCTTTTTTTAAAGGCTTGATCACGGTTTTTTAAAGCCTTTAAAAAAGGAAGGCGAAACGTTGGTTTTGTTCATTTGCACTGTCCAGTCACTTACCTGGGATAGGATTTTTTTTCTTACCTTAGTTTTTTATCTTATGTATTTAAGGAGGGTGGAAAAATTAGTGTATAGATTTTATGCAGAAATTCATATACTGAAGCTGAACTTCCGAATCGCATAATAGCGAATTTATTTTTATTTGCGCCAGTACAGATGCATATATTTGTGCATACATCAGCGTATGCACAAACATATTGGTGTGCGTTAGATATATAGGTTTTGTGCATAAATTCTATAGGCCACATACTGAACTGTAGTAAAACTCAAATTTAAATATCGATATATAAATTTTAATATCGATATTTATAACCTTGTCTCTAGCTGCCATCTTACGACAAACTCGCGACTTTTTCAAACCGAGACCGAAAAGTCACGAAATATTGTATGGACAAGGTTACTATCTTCGTCTTGGTGCTTGGTATGAATAAAGAGAACACCTGTAGGAAAATCGCACCATTGGGTGTCAAATCCCCCTCCCCCCAATTAATAAACTCATGACAAAACAAATTAATGAATTCCATATTATATATTGTTACAAGTTATCAAAGTAAATAGATGTTAATTATAGACAATAATTTTCATATATCGTAGCAAATATACTGTAGCTGTTTATGAACAATAATTTTTATAATTTCACACATAAACATATGTAAATATTCTTATCACCTCCTTGTCGTTAAGACTGAAATGCTAAGTCTACGATTACTACAAAATATTCTGGAAGACACTTCTAGAAATGTGGAAAATATTACTGGGAATTAACGAATAAGCGAAAGGATACTCGCAAGGGGAGAACTGCTGTCCAATTTGCGAATTATATTTTTAACTTTCTTTAATTATATTTTCAACTTTATTTAGAAATACAGTCGAACCTCGTTAAACTGCCACCATTGGTTCTGGAGAAAAGTGTGATGGTTAACAGGGAATAAGCTAAGATTGTAGGCTATGCTCATATTTGACTTTGAGTACTATTTTTGCTAAAAATGTTTCTGCAACGCATACATTTCGTGAAATTTTATTTCATGAAGAATATATGTACAATATAAGTATCAGGAAGAGATTTTTTTTTTAATCCAATCGCCCCCCCCCCCTTTCTGATTATCCTCAAAATGTCACTTATGTATGGCACTCCGACTGATTTTCTTGACAAGAAGATTCGAAAATTGTTTTATTATAGGTATAGCCTAGCTGACTCACCGTAGGATTGTTTTGTGAATTTTTCTGACTTTTCCGTTTGACCTTTTCTCAGTTTGGCGGTTAAAACGAATGATTTTCCATACAAAGAGCACTTTAATTATTTAGTGTAAGATGTGTGGCGGTTGACGGACAGCGAAATGGCGTTTTATCGCAGGAATTTAACATGTAGTTTATGGGAAGATGATTTGTTCTGTGCACTTTCGTGGCAAAGACGGGTGTAGCGGTTTACAGAGGAAAGGGGGGGGGGGGCAGCTAAATGAGGTTTGACTGAAAATATTATACATATATACGTATTGTAACACATACCGGGTACTTAAATTACAGGAAGAATGTGAAGTAAGCATCTATGACCATATTCACATCATTGGTCACAGTCTAGGCGCTCACATCGCAGGTTATGCTGGCAGTAGAACCAATGGGAAGATTGGACGTATATCAGGTTCGAAGTTTGTATTATTATTAATCAATAGGGCAACCAAAAATATGCTCTAAAAACTATTTTAAGCGCCTAAAATATGTCCCGCAGAAATGGAAATATCATCTATCAAAGGATCGTCTATCTACTTCTCATCGATAGTTGTTCATTAATGTATTTAATTTTAACATTAATTCTACAACGTTGAATAAAATTTAATACACAAATTGAGATGGGCATAAAAGAGAGTCAAGAAGAATGACTTTTACCAATGAACCGATGTCCAATGCACTATGTGTTACGCATCGTCAAAAACCGTGCACAAGTGAGACACGGGTTAAAACACTACTGCACTATTCTTCACACTATTCTTTCAAAAACACTACATCTGCACGCCGTACAACGACAGCCTTACACACTCATTTGATATTTTTGTGAGAACACCTCAGGAGCCTGGTGTACGAAACATTGAGTCTAAGAAAGATCTCATTTCCTGAGTACATGCCACTGAAAGCATACCTACAATCGTTTGTTAAATGCTGTGTTAGGCATTCAATGACGTTGCTGCAAGGCGTGCATTTTGAGTGGGAGGGAGACTGCACTTTTGAACAATTCTTGTAACTGATCTCACAAATGTAGCTTAAAAATTCAGAAGTGGTTGACCTTCCCTCATTTCTACACGCTCTTTGACGATATCTAACGCGTTCATTGTTGGACATGAGTTCACTGGTGAAAGTTACTCTCCTCGACCCTTTCTCGAGCTCCTATGAATTTGTGTATCAAATTTTGTTCCACCCTGTATAGTACCGGTATAATTTTAGTGCTAAATTCTGTCACTAAACGTCAGTGAAACTGTAAATTACGGCCAATTCCAGAACTTAAATTTCGTTTTCAAAAACTCTTATCTGATTCGCCTTATAACTCACATCAGCCTAATGTCCTAATTTTGTTGTATATTCTCTATACATAGCACTTGATCCTGCTAAACCTAACTTTCAAGGAACACCCGAACACATGCGTATTGATCCTAGTGATGCCAAGTTCGTCGACGCGATTCACACAAATGGCCGGGTGTTTTACTATTATACAGGTATTAATGCAAACCATTACAGGTAGTCCTCGATTTATATGCGAGTGTTTTGTTCTTTGTGAACGTCGCATAAAAATGAAAATCAAATACAGTAAGTTACAGTATATCGTAAAACCCGAAATGAATTTGTGAGTCATCTACAAGTATATTTGTCTACCACAATTTACAGTTTCTGGTACCTACGTGTTTTTAAAGGTTATGGAATGCTACAAACCGTTGGTCACGTGGATTTCTATCCCAATGGTGGACTTTATCAACCAGGGTGCTACATGAAACGAAGCACTGGTCGTTCCAAACGTAATGTATCTAAGAAATGTGTATCTTCTTGGTTTTTATCACGTACCTTTGCGAATCGAAATATCTTAAAGGCGATGCAAATTAAATAACTTTATATGAATTTCAATAAGTGACCATGTTCTAAGTAACCAAAATTTAAATATTTGAGTTTAAGTAGACGAGATTAAGTGTCTGAGATCAATTCCAAATCTAAGTAAAGTACAGGTAGGCCTACACAAAATCGTATATTCCTTTTAACTTCCATAGGTCTGGCCTGCAACCATATGCGATCTTACCAATATTATATTGAATCTATTACTCAAGATGGCGCATGTTCATTTATCGGTTATAAATGTAACAGTTACGATTCGTACATCAAAGGAAAGTGCACTAGTTGTGGGCAAGATGGAAGTCGTTGTCTTCAAATGGGATACCAAGTCAATCCCCAACGAAAAACTCTTAACGGAAATGGACAAACGTTTCATCTCCTCACATCCAGCACGTCACCATATTGTCGTAAGATCAATTATTCATGTTACAGGTACCGGTAGTTCTCCATTTATCTGGATTTTCCGTTCTGCATAAATTCCCCATAAAACAAAATCCGCATAGTCGAAATTTACATAAAAAAGAAAAATCTCAGTAGTCAATTATAGAGTGAAGATCACCCAACATTTGCGCCACGTTGTAACAGTGATAGAAAAGTGTTCATTCATTTCTCACATTATCACATAATAACGAATTTTATCGTCTGATTTAAAACAAGCATCCAGGACGATTTATCTCGTCGCATAATAACGCAATTGCATATACCAAGCTCGTATAACTCTGAGGACTCCTTTATTCTAATAAAACATATCGTATAAAAATAAAATTTGTGCATTTGCAACTTGAACTTCCCATCGACTCGTGAATAATTTCTAATGAACTCGCATAAACACAAAGCTAAAAGGTTTGCCCAATCATATCTATTTCTAGTTTACCAATACGATGTTGAAGTGGAATTAGATAAATATCCGGTTAAATATGGCTACCTCATCTTTAATTTATACCGACAGAAAACCAATATCACCTATTCGTTTATGATGGAAGTTCAGTAAGAAAAAGAAATTTAATTTTTTTTTGTTAAATTTCAATCATGTTTAATATTTAAAATATCTGCTCTCTTAGAGATAAATCATCCGTTATTAGACAAATAATTGGAGTTCCAAAAGATCTTGGACGAGTTGAAAAAGTAGACATTGAATGCTACGTCCGTTGGTTTTACAATTCGTACGAATTGTGTGAAGAAAATGGGCTCAAAATTAAAAGTATCAAAGTGACACCTATGAATATACAAAACGAATCGTAAATATATCCTGCATTTCATTAACTAATATTAGTTATAATATAATTAAACAAAATTATATTATAAAAAATAAATTTGTTGCCTTTTCTAGTGAACGCCAACCATCTGTGTTATGTCTTCAAGAAAAATCTGGTACTATTGCATCAGGACAACGTTACATATTCGAAGTTTCTAATTGTCCTAAATTTTAATTAAGAAATCAAAAACAACAAATCCTGTCAAACAATATTATTTCTGCCTACATTTAAAATAAAGCATCACAGTCAATCGGTATTTTATCCGTTTCATTGATTCGAGATAAGATACACCAACTCCATACAGTAAAATTCCCACATCGAGTGAAGAATCAGTGAATAGCGAGTACAGAATAGTGAGTACACAATTAGTGAATAGCGAATTTGCCGACTCGAGGATGTAGAAGGTTTATCATAATTCTAGTATTACAATTTAATTTCCACATCTAGATCAATTTCACTATACTCGGCACTATACCCCCCCCCCCCAGAAAAATCAGTAGAGTGTCGGTTGGCCTTCTTACACATCTGTCTTCTGCCACTAGTCGAAAGTACTTCCTACTTTCTCACCTTATTATTAATTAGTTAACTGCCTCACATTTTATAATAATGCTTATAATGTTACTTTGCTAGAAAATAAATATTATTTCTTTAAATATTATTATAATAAATAAATATTAAATAAATATTATTATAATAGAATATTGTTTGTTTATTTTTTTTCCACTTGTTAAATATATTCACTATATTTGTGCCTGCAATGGATGAAAAGTATAGCATTGTTGAATTCGGTTCAGCAACGCGTAAAGATACAAAGTGGATGGCACGTGACTATAAATAGGGTGTTAACTGATTTTCCACTGACCTTTCTGGGTAGCACCGAGTATACCAATTTTAAATATTGCCATCATATGAACATTGAAATAAATTTCTCAATCACTTGAAAAGTTTTGTATTGTTGTCAGCAACTGTGGTAAATTATGTACATGTCGAATGTTTGTATTATATTAAAATACGGTGATTTCTAAGTTTCAAATATAATTCTAAAAGATTAGTCTATCTAACTGTGGCGAAGTTCAGTTAGTGGCGAAGTTCAGTTAGCTGGAACCATCTAACACTCACTCAATATGAGCCGGATGAAGGCTAAAAAGAAATTTATTGGGTTTCCTTTTCGTTTGTTTCGGTAGCTCGGCGTGTTACAGCGTCTTGTCGCGAGTACAAGAGGTCCCTGGTTCGATCCCATACTGGGACAAAAAAATTTCGATTCTTGTTTTCTTTTAAAAAATACGGTTAGTCAGATCTCATCAATCAAGCTAAAGTAAACAAACTAAAATAGAAAACTGAAACTCTGAAAACTCTCATAGAATTATTCTCAGAATAATTCTATTTTAGTATTTAAAACACTTTAGTGTATCCGGCATCAATACTGACGTTAAACTATGTATAAAAAAACATTATTGATGATTTGCTTTGTCATCCAATTCAAGGACTATTCTGATCAAGCGTTATGTCATCATATAAAGAACGTCACTTTTAAAATACATTTTTGAAGATAAGTAAGCTAAACTCAAACATCCCAATCGTTACACGTTATAATCAACAACTATAAACACATTAAAAAACTAATTACGACATTATATTATCAGCGTAATCGATCCGTTTTTTTTAAATATCAACACCTCGAGTAGTGATTCTTCAGATTAAGAATCAGACACTAATTAGCATTTATACACTAGAGATAACTCTTGATATCATACATATATAAAAAGGGAAGAAAATTTAAAATACAGTACTTCTCAAAATCAAACCGACAAAATGATTCAACCGATTTCCTTGGTAGCTACCATCTTTCTCTTTCAGTCCCTCACGCTGATCGAGGGATTCATCGTTCACAACAGAACCAACCTAGTTCAACAAGGATTCGAACGTGAGTATCGTTTACTCATTATCAAGACTTAATATGAACCTTTAAGTTCTGTGTTAATGCATCTGTAATCTCTATGCATGCTCTTGCAGGGTCTGAGCATTGTTATGGGGAGTTAGGATGTTTCAATACTGGTGACTTCCATGATCCTGTCAACAGACCGATATCTGTGGCACCTAATAGCAGGGACAAAATCAACACGAAATTTGGTCTTTACACCAGAGAAAACAAACCCACAGCTCAACCAAAACCTCAATTCCTTTATGCAAAGGACGTCGAATCTGTCAAGAAGTCACACTTCAAAGCTGACAAACCCATCAAGTTTCTGGTGCATGGTTTCTTGGACACGGGATTCGTCAAATGGATTAATGTGAGAAATTATTTATTTTGCATATCGTTTTAAATTTACTATGCCGTTAAGAATTACAAAATCTTTAGCATAATTAATGCTTAATGACATAATTATACTAAATATGCATTTCTATTATCTATCGCGAAAGGAAAGCATTTCTATCTCTTGTAACTCCTTAATTATTCAAGTATCATGCTTTGTCTCTCTTTTATATTTCTAGTACATGTTAGTACATAATAAAATATTTGTAGTACGTACACGCTAGGGTAACTTTTGCAAAAAAATATGTATACTGTGCTGTATTCTGTATATCATTCCCTAAAAATCTTGCATTATATGTTCAAAGAAAACATAACAAGTACGCATAGTTTGTTAAGAGATTCGTAATCGTAACACAATATTACGAGTATACAGTAGTTGGTATTCACCATTGCTCTAAGATTCGGTAGTTCTGTCACCACCTCTGTACTCGGTTATAGGTTTATTTTGCAGGTTAGGTTAAAAGGAAAAACGTATTAAATGAATGATTTGTTCATTTCCTAACCTCACCTGTAAAATATACCTATAACCAAGTACAAGCAAGTACTACCAGCACTACTGAATCTCAGAAAAATGATCAGTATCCAGTAATTTATACGAGCATCACATACATGGTGATATTTCTTAATTTTTATACATTTAACGATTTTTTCAGGAATTAGGAAACGCTCTTCTCAGTGTAGATGACGTTAATGTAATTGCAGTAGATTGGGCTGGTGGCAATGGTCCCCCTTACACTCAGGCAACTGCTAACACCTGGGTCGTTGGTGGAGAAATATGGCTGCTCAGCAAATTCTTGATTGTAATACATTTTGTAACCTTTTAGCTAAGCGGATTTTTCTTTATTTCATTTAAACACGTGCACATTGTGTGTTTAATAGGACGAATTCGGGGTGAAAGTTGAGAACATTCATATTATTGGCCATAGCCTTGGCGCTCACGTCGCTGGCTATGCAGGACAGAGACTGGGAGGAAAAATTGGACGAATATCAGGTCTAACAAATCCTTTCGAAACAAAGTGACAAATAAAGTCACACATGTAACCAAGAAGCCATGATGTAAAGTAACTAAAACTAACGGGAAATTGTATTTCACCAATAGCAATTGACCCTGCAGAACCATGGTTCCAATACATGCCTGAACATGTGAGACTGGATCCCACGGATGCGTTGTTCGTAGACAGCGTTCACACAGATGCAAAAACCATCTTGCTTCTTGGTAAATGTTTACTCAGCCACAATATTGCACAGCATGCCTTTAATCCTCCAACACAAAATTCTTTCTTGCAAAGGTTTTGGAATGATCCAACCAGTTGGTCATTTGGACTTCTATCCTAACAAAGGGATGGAACAACCAGGATGTGATCTCAAAAATGATATTGTGTCCGTCATTGAAGAAGGATTTCAAGAAGGTAGCACAAACCTTTTCAATATTGTTAGGTGATAACATTTTTCTTAATAATCTGCATCACTTAACACGTTTCGTTTACAAAATATTAGGCATTCGTAAATTCGCAGCATGCAATCACTTGAGAGCTATCAACATCTACACAGAGTCCGTCTTGTCAACATGTCCATTCGTGGCTCACGAATGTTATGATTACGATTATTTCGTAAAAGGACGATGTCGTGACTGTGGTAAAGATGGTTCTAAGTGTGCTAAGATGGGATACTGGGCCAATCAGCATCCAAATCCAACAGGAGTAATAAACAGAAAATTGTATCTTTCTACTGAAAGCAAGAATCCATTGTGTGGTAAGTGACTTTGCAGTAAAAATACACTGTATAGTTTTTATTTCTCATGTACTTACAAAATCCTCACTTTGGTGACTCAGTGTACCACTATAGTGTCACCTTTGTTATTGATAACACATCCAGTCAGAAAGACGAGAAAGGATTTTTGACAGTCACATTGCAAGGCAGTAAAGGCAAACACACCTTCAACTTGAACGATGAGTACGTTCTTAGTTTTTAAGTATAATATTACAACAAAAAACACACCAGTATTATACATAAATTAATTCATAAATGACGATAACCTTTATCTGTTCTTTAAGTGCTATGGTTATTAAGAAAGGCCGTCGTTACGATTTTATTGTCAAACACTCCCAGGATCTTGGAACTGTCAACAGTGTTGACTTTAAATGGAAGTCCAAAACTAGCATTTTAGACCCTGGTAGCTGGCTACACAAAGGAAAGTTATATATTAAGAACATGGTCGTCGAGTTGATGGACATTACACAACCCAAGTGAGATCTTATTTACTCTTTAATTCTTCAAGATTTCATTCTTGAACACGTTCTGACTGAAAATGATTGGTTTATAGAGAACACCAGGCAGCAACCACTGTACTTTGTCCAACATCTACGGGTGCTCTGAAACCTTCCACGAGTTACTTGTTCCAAACAAGTTCAAAGTGCAAAGACGAATGGTAGAGAATCATGAACGAGATGTCTTTCAGAAGACTACTGTATATTGTAAAATTGTAAATAATTGCATGCAAAGTGATAAAAAAAACTGTACACCTGAAATGTGAAACTGTCTAAATTAATAAAAACATATAAGCGCGTTAGTCTTTCTATTACTGCAAACTTATAGAATTTATGCAAAATACACACTAAAATTATCTAGGGATAATTTTAATGTGTATTTGGCATAAATTCTATAATATAATTTAATATGCTGCATACGTTGCTGTGAATTTAATTTCGTATTGGTTTCATTCCTATAGTGCCCCCTCTGTTTGCTAGACAATGTAGAAGTTTTTAAACATTATTATAATTAAGTTCAAAGTTTGATCTATGCAAACAAGTACGAAATTCGAAACTTGTCAGTACTACTAAAATATACTTTTCATTACCTGTATTTTTTTTTAAGAATAACAAAAACAAGATAGCTTTTCTTAAAAGCTATGAAATGCACATTTCCGATCTTACTAGTTTTAAGAACAACTACAACCAATATTTGACAAATATCTAGGGATAAAGGTTATACTGGCTTGTCTTCCTATTGATTTTGTTTCTATAATTTAAAACAATAAGTCATTGTCTACACAAAATGAATTTTATATAATTAACTAAGTTCAGCGATTTGGCTTAACGATATATGCCTACAAGTAGTAGATTCGAATTTGTCAGAAAATCTCATTGCGTTACTTCGCCAACAGTTTGTTCAAAAAAGACAAACAAATGTTTTTTAAGAGCTACAGAATGTGCAATCATCTTTGATATACAGTAGTCAAGAAACTTCAAGGTGTATTTCTTGGATCAATACAAATAAACAACTATCGGTTAGAGTTCTGTTAGCTTGTTAATTAGTATCACGTAGCGTTACTTCTACAGGTCCGCCTAATCACAAATGTGACTACACACATTCCCCTTCCCCTCCTACCATAACAATGGACATATATAGCACATCTTCACGTGTCAGGTAGTGTCACGTAATAATACTGAAGCACCCAGAAAATCGCTAAGCCTGCGTGCGTGCAGAAAAGAGAAACAAACAAATTCACGTACGCTTGCACATTGGAGTCGTTTAGTTACAATAAGCATATATTTAGTAGAAGAAAGTATTTACGGTACTTTTTATTCAGTTACCAAGTGGAGGATCGCTTATGGCGCTCCTAGTCAACACTGTTCATACTGGGTTAGGGTAGAACAATACCTAATGAACTATCATTAAGGAAGGACCTGGTGTAAAAGGATAGGATGTTAAGTACCATTTTGGTAAAAAATTACCTAGAAGCACTTTCGAATGTGTTAGGTGCAATTTTATCTTCCTAATGCATAATGTTGAGCAAAACAACAATACTGGTATGTGCAAAGATAATCAAGAAGTGTGAAGTAGCTCATAGATAGCAATGCAAGTGCAGATCTTTAAACGCGATTTCCTCGAAATTGTAAAAATGTTACTTAACACCCTGTTACACAAGGCCCTTCAAATTTAACTAGGTTTTGTTTTGTTTTTTTAACTTAACTTTCATATTAAGACTATTTCCAGTAGGCCTACGTTAAGTACTACGAACAGTGTCAACCATGACTGAGCGCCATTGTCAGCTTCCACCTAATTAGTAACTAAAAATACCGTATTTAAAACCGAAGTGCTACAACACGTGCTGTAACTAGTGCGATTCTTAGAACACGCAATGCAATGTGCATACTCAACTTCTAACATCGAACAATACAAATTTAGATATGAAATCGCTCCCTGACCTCTTTCTTTATGTGATAGTGCGGATAAGATTAAACACTTTATCAACATCTTGTCTATTGATCGTTGACGTCATTATGGCATTGACACTGAAAATATGCCTTTAAAAAAGCTAATCTTGACTTTCGTATCTGATTATTAAAATCAAATTGCACTTAACTCTTGTAGGATTTAAGTGCAATCTTACGAAATTGAGTTTCTTACCTGTGTAATCAATTGACAAATATATACAAGTATTGATTGTATTTGGCATACTTAACAAAAAATCATTGACGATGAATGCCACTGATAAATAAGACGATAAGTGAAATATTTATCTTTACCTTATATTATATTTTTTACAATCCTTGCTAACTGTAACTGGTAAATGTTCAGAATGTTTCACTAAAATTCCAAATTTATCTTGACAAAGATCCCCAAATAGTATCAAAAAGTATCACAATAAACATTTTAGTTAATTTCACAGAATGTTCTATCTAATTCTAAAGAGGTTCCTAAAAGATCCAAAAAGTTGCACAGAAGGCCAACAAAATGTTTAAGATTTTCCATGGACTGTATCTCAAAAAGTCCAAAGATAGTTCACTAAAACACGAACAGTTCCACAGATATTTCCTATTTATTTCAAATATTTTTCACAGATCATTAAACGGTCCTAAACTGTTTTACAAGAAGTTCCTAAGATTACTCCAAGTCCAAGACTTCTCCACTAAAGCACAAACGATCTCACACATTTTCAAAAACTGTTGCACTAAAAGTTCAAACGAATGTCCCAACTAAACACACCATTCCACAAGAAGTTTCAAAAACTGCTTTGCTAAAACGCAGACTGTGCCACAAAAAAAAAGTTCCAATTCCACACGAAGTTTCAAACACTTTCAAAACTGTTACAAAATGTTCCAAGAAATTTTTTGGCAATAATAATGGTTTTGGCATGATATTCTTGTATTTTATTGTATAATTTGATTAGATAAAATTCTAAAAAAATAAAATTACCGTACCTTAAATTATCATAAAAACATAATGTAAACTACCAATAGCATCAAGACAAAAACAAATTGTAAACTTCAAACAGTATCACAATCAAATGCCAATATAGCATGACACTAGCATACGTAACTACTAAATATGTTACAATTTAAAAATACGATCGTATAACCATCCGCCTAATCAATGTATCAGTATTTTTTTTCTTTACAATATTGCCACTTCATTGCAAAATGAGGTTTTTCGACAAACATTTATTTACACTGACTTGACTACAATTTTCACTCGACTATAAAATCTTTTATATTCTATACTTAAACTATAAGTTTACAATCATTACCATTTAACATCCAGTGACAAATCCTCATAAACCTGCTTCGGAAAATAGAACATTCCTCTCCTTACAACGTCATTGTTTCGTTCAATAACAAGACATCTTCAAACTATACCCTACAAAATATACCAGTCAAACTTCCTTATGACCCTTTCTCATCATTTCCTGAAACTTAGCGTACAATACGTACATCGGTACATATACAGTACACTAATAAAAATTACCAATTGTGATTAACGATGCTTTTCTTATGAAGGTTGATTTTTTTTTTGTGTCAATGTTTTTTTAAAATGTTAAACTATACCTTTTGACCTTTTAGTCGAAAACAATGCATCTATAAACACGACTCAAAAGGCAATAAACCATACATACTAATCGTACAACCATACAAAATAATCGAGTGGCAAGAGAATGATTTTGCCATTAGTCAACCACCAATCAATGAACGATAAACACGTTAATACGAAAACATTAAAACGTAAAACACGTATAATGTATACCCTGTACCATACGTTCCAGTGAAGTATATACTTTTATCTATCTCTTTAGAAACGAAAAAATTACTTTTTCAAACAACTCAAGTAAAAATGTTCGTACCATTCAACACCCTGTAATAAAAAATTAATTGACTGCAAAAATAAAATAAATTTCATCGCATCCTATAAATAAATCATTTCTAACCATTTATTTCCTGACTCTTCCCAACTCAACAACTTCCCCTCAAAAAATACCATTTCAAATTACACTGGGGTGAACATACACACATACATATATATACACACAGCGGCACCTTTGTAGAAAATGCACAGGTGAATCTACAGAGTACACGAAGTAAAACCACACCTGTTAAGAAAGCCCTCGAATAAAGTCTATAAAGATAAAAAAGAGCCTTCATACAAAGAAAATCGTTTTCAGACACAGCGTAAGCTAATATTTCGGAGACGGGTACCAGGTCAGCGGGTGCCAAGTGACCCCTGGGGCCCCGGGGCCCTTCGGCCAAACAAACCCGACGACTCTTTTCCTGGTCCGGGATGATGAAGATGGTAAAAAAAAGGGTTAAACACGTT
>JAQIWH010002284.1:0-25516 GCA_034695005.1 Cryptops parisi | reverse complement strand
AAAACGTTACGTGTAAATCAAGCCTTTACACTACAACTTAAAAACCAAACGAATTGAAGTGGTAGTGACGATTCATGAACATCTTGTATAGTTAAACCTTGTTTAACATATCCACAAATTAAAAATAGATAAATAAATCAAATTGGTTTATAGTGAAAATGCTGTATTTGATTTCTTGTTTGAGATTATTTGGATAGGCTTCTTAGAAATAGATATATCGAACTTGTCACACACGTTACAATAACTCTTCTATAAACAAACGAAAACTACTATTTAGATGATCGCATAACGTTGCACTGACAAATTTCGTACACAAAATGACCACTTTTTTTTTGGTTACACGTGTTCTCTACAGTCTACAGCACCCGACAACGACAACTTTTTGATTCCAATTCTCAAGACCGACTTTCACGCCACGACTTTGTTGGCCAAAACGAACGCAACAGTTAGCGTTTTCTGGCTTTACAAAAGTAGCTTTTGAAAATTAACAAATGTCGTAGCTTTTCACGCTTTTCTAGACCCCTACAAGTCTTCAACACTTAAAAGTGGGTACTGGTGGGATGAGTGCCAAGACAAGATGTTGTTGCTCTTGTTGCAAAACAAATATAAGAGTACGAAAAGAGTTGGGAGAAAGAGGTGAAAGACGTTTAAGCTTCACCAACTTTCAGTTCCAGTTCCAGTTCATTTTCGTACTAGAGAGAAAGTACACGAAGAAGGGGGGGAGGGTTGATGGATAACAACAACAGCGGTAGCGAAGAAAATCATCGCCAGCAATGAGATTACGCTTCAAGCGCAAAGTGTGCAACGTTCCGTGACATCACACGCGGGGCATAAAAGGGGTTGACGAGATGAGATAGACGTCGAGATGACGACCATGATGATAAAACGAGCAAAAGAAATGCAACGCGAACTGATTTTTTTGTGTTTGCGCTAAATCAGTTAGTTTTTTTTATATATAAATACACAATTTTTTTAATGAAAATACAATTAGCTCCCTCTCCGTTCCCAATCTCATAAACTCATTCCTTAATTTGCTCAGTTAAATTTTTAAAAAAATATATAAAAAAAAAATACTAGAGGTCCTAGATTTACGCGGAAATAACATATCTCGAATGAATCGCATATATTGAAATTTCCATCAAACGTCGCGAACGAATTCAGTCACTTGTGCACCACCGTACAAAAATCGCATAGATGCAAAAATTTCTGTCACATAAGTCATATTGAAGATATCTCTAGTCGCATATACATCGAACCCGCATTAATCAAAAATCGCATTTATAAAAATTCCGTTCAAGTGAGAAAATTGCAACTGACAATCAGTTTAGTCATTTGTGCATACCGCACAAATCGAACAATGAATAACCCAAATATTTGTTATCTATAACAAACATTAAGAGAATTTCTCTCGTCGCATATCAGCGAAATCATACATAAGAAAGGAACACATATTTTATATTTAGGCTATATGGTTTTATAAACTGTTTCAAGAAAACTTTTATAATTTTATGTGGATCATTGATGGTTTTATGCGATAGTTGTTCTATTCATATATTTCAAGTCACCAACTTCTTAATGGCCCAGTTTTAACATATAAAAATTACGCCAACAGTATAAAAACACTGGGGGTCAGTCACACATAAACTGACCCCCTGTCCCCCCCCTTTTTTTCTTCACTCAATCAGTTCGTCTCCCAATATTTTGTCCACCAATAATGAAATAGAAATTGTTTAATTTTATTGAGAAAACCAGTCTTTTATTTCTATTAACAAATAGCTATAATATACAATAGTTTCTGTATAAAATGGCGATATTTAGAAGTATATTTCACGATAAGTAAGTGCAAATGCTTTAAAATGCTTTTTTTAGAATACGCTTTATATAGTTTCGCTTTATTCGAATTTAGATTTAAACGCTCTTTGAGAAATTCGATATCCGATTGATGCTAATTTTGAGCTATTACATTTTTGATTTCTGCAAGTTTCGATTTGCGAAAATTTTAATTTATGCGAATTTCGATTTACGCGAATTTTTAGAATGGTTTAGTATACGTTCAATTTCGATAGTATACGTTCAATTTCTAGCTCACGGACTCGCAAACTAACAAACTCTCAAGTGAAGCGTATATTTATCGTATAAAAATGTTTAACATTTGTTTTCAAACTTATTTTTCCGAAAGCAACATTTCATTATGCAACGGCAACATTAATATCAACATCACCAGAAAAAAAAATACAATATTTAAAAAAAAAACACCATTCCCAGCAAACTTGCCCCCGTCTCTTCATCAATGATAAACACAAACTTAACACCAGTGTGTAGAACAACTTTTCCTTAAGTACTCAAGTAGTCCACGTTGTTGTTGTTGTTGCTATCTTTTACATAGAGTAAAGAGTGTGGAAGAAAGCTGTCGACCCTGCACGAATCACGGGCCATCGACTGCCAACTCGGCACAGGAATAATTAAGTCTCCACCACACACACACACTACTGTTCTGTCTTTCTATCCTTCCATCGGCGACAAGTTGTGCAACGACAACGTTGAGACTCGTCTCCGGAGACGAGGCGACGTTTCCGGACGAGTTGTTTCCAGTGCAAGATGCGGAAGACGACGAAGCGAGGTTTTAGCGAACAGAGAAAAGGATAGAAGAGTAAGAAGAGAGAGAAAAAAAGTCCAGTATTACTGCTTTTCCTACTCTCGACCCAGACAGCAATGTCAGCGGAAATGTCTACAAACATCAGGCTGCATAATCCTGTTGTGCGTGTGGGTATGTGCGAGTGCGTGCGCGCATACGTGCAACAACATGACTTCAGGTGGATGTCGCCGACAAGTCAAAGACATTATGTAGTTTGTTTAAAGTTGGAGGCTAAGTAGTATTGCGAGTACAAATTAAAAACTACTGTGAGTGGAATACGAATTAACATGTATACACGTATAGAATACAAAGTCTCACTACTGCTGTTTGCGTGGAATACAGATGAAAAGAACCTTACATCTCTGTGTGTGTGTATTATAAGAAAATAAGGTGGTATTTGTGTCGAAAAAAAACAACTCAGAGAAGGTAGTGAAGAATATAAATGTGAAACTTTACGAGGATGGTAATTTATCCATTGAAAGTTTTGTTGAAAAGAGCTTATAAAAAAAAATAATAGAATCCAATAAATAAGATAGTTTATAAGTTATAACGATATTTTTTTATTGATTATAATTTATAACTTTTATACTCTTTTATTTAACTTATATAAGTTTATATAACATTATATAATTTATCGGTAGGTGGGTATTTGAGGTTTGAGGACTGCACCAACTTCCGTTAAGATATGTCATTTGGCAGTCATATGAGCTTTATTAAATCGAAAAATACCGGAACGATGATAAGACGAGAATGAAAAGAATGGAACAGAACAGAGTTTTTATGATGCAAGAGGAAATGAAAGTATCCCGAGAAAACCTGCCCCCGCGGTGTCAGACCCCAAACTGAACTCACACGGCACGAGTGGGAGGCTATTACCACTTAGCGTAATGAAAGTATATAATACAATACAGGTCTATAACTATTATACTATACACGGGCTAAGTTATGACTTATAGCTTTCAAATTGACAATAAATTGTTGATGCACAGGTTGAAGTAAACAGGTTTAAATAAGGATCCGAGAAAATGAAGCACGATAAATGCTATATATTTATATATCTATGTCAACTATGTATGAATATTGTTATAACAATCTAATTTAATACGCAGATTTTAAAGCAAAACCATGATACGAAGAATTCATATACAGTACTACTGTATATGTAACAGCTATAGTATGCTACATACTGTTGCTACTAACAGCTACAGTGCTACTGTTACAGTATGCTACTGTAACAGTAGCATACTGATATAGGGCGTTTGCAATAAATGTACTAATAGGTCGTTCGATCTACTTGAATTAAATACATTATGATCTTTTGATATGTGTTCTTTTTTTTGTTTAAATTGTGTACAAGTTTTTGTATGTAATTTTTGTTCCCTGTTGAACTTTTAATAAATATAACAATAGCAGCAACAACAGTGATGCAACTATGTGTAAATAATAGTGTACGAATGGGAAAATAATTTATCAACACACAAAGTGTTGTCCGCCATCCAGCAAAATATAATGCAAAAGCAAGAAAGTGCTGTTTATTCAGCATTTGAATGAAGCTCCATGCTGCGCTACGAACTTAGGTGTGCAAGCTCGACGTTAAAGAAACAGTCAATAAAACGAGGAAAAAGCCACTGTAGCCGTTGAAAGCCGTTCGAGACCACAACGACGCCATCAGCAAAACAACTACATTTCATGCATCTCGAGAATTCAATTACGTTTTACATACCACTATAGTCACCAAATTATAACCAACTGAAAAGTGATACATTTATCGCATACGCTATATATTTGAGCCTAGTATTAATAATATGACAAAAGTATAAAACCATACGTGAAAATAATGTAAACTATAGCACACAGTTCAGCTAAAGTACAGTATAGTTATTTATTTATATTTATCTATTTTTTATTTATATTTATTAATTTGATTTTATTTCAAACAACCCCATAAAACTACATTATACAAGTTAGATACACATAAGCAATAAGTTTAAGGTAAGAGAAAAAAAGGGGAAGTAAACGAGCGATGACCTTTATATTATTATTATATTATTATTATTATATTATACACGGTCTTCAATGACCTCATATAGTGTAATTTTACCCCGTACGGGGTGTATCCTTTTGAAATTTAATAAAAATTTAAATTTAACAATATTGATATAAAAAAGCATTTCAAGCAACCGGTAATGATTCCATCTTCAAGTTAATGCAAAAGTCTTCATTAAACAGTGATGGCTGTTATTTTCTTGTTCATTCGTTTTTTCTTAAGTAATGTCCTTGGGTTGAAAAAATGAACTAGAGTTACTCGCGACTTTCGACAGTTATTCAAGTCAAACTTTGATAAACATTTATTTTAAAAATAATATTGAATTGAAAATAACGCAAACAATAAACTTACAGCATTTGTTTGTTAAAATTCAACTTTTACACGAATTTCTTACGCAATCAGAATATTCATGTTACCAGAACACTCCAATTCCCCACAGATCCTTATATCAGGTTAGTATTAGCCTGAATCTTAAAAAGAAGAGTAACACAATCAAAAGAATCCGACTCGGATTCTTTTAAAAGTTTTATAAAACTTTCCTTCCAGGCAAAAGAGATGATGATGATGAAAAAAATACGACGGTTGGGAAACATCGTCGTTTTACTCAAACTTAATCGACTTACGTTTCGAAAACCCCTTCCATCATTCTTTAGAGATTTGGGAAAACAACGAGTGAAGAAACAACGAAAGAGAAACCAACTTGGTCGAAGAGAATTTGAAGTTTAGGTTCATTAAAATACAATAATAAGATGCATCTTTCACGTGCAGCACAACAACAGCAGCAGCAGCAGTAGTGTCATCAACAGCAACAACAGCAAGACAACACCAGCTGCACCACGATGCGCCTAGGCAATCTTTTGATTAGATTTTCAACTCGTTACACTTTCCTCGCAATCGATAAGCAATGCAAACACCTTCCCCTTTCTTCATTGTCCTCAGGTTAGTTAAAGCTCGGGATAAAAAAGAAAATAAACAAACACCAGAGAAGACAAGAAAAGGTGTCACCTTTTCTTGGAGAGAAAGTGAAACAAACAAGCCATTAAGCATAGTCAGAAATGCTTTTCGACTTTTCCAACTAGATAATCACGACACTTTTCACCTGAAGCACTTTCAAATGTGACTTGATAAAGACAAGTACACTGATTCAGTTTACAAATGTCTACTCTTCGGATGAACAGTGAGAAGTTGTTTATGAGAAAATATACTTAATCAGATTTTTCAAATGTCTAAACATAAAAAACATGAACAAAAATAAAACAATATGTACAAGAATTTGTTGTAAATATATTGTTTCCTATTTCAATTTGAATTTATAAATTCCACAATACGTGGTTGAATTTGACTGCTAAATACTTTAATGTTAAAAAATTTAATATTTTGTTAGGACTATTACAACACATGTCGATTCTGTATCCAATAAAGTTGTAGTGCCGTGACCAGGATCAGACATTGAAATCAGCAAAAAACTGAATTAAAAAACATTTCACCAAAATGTTATACGTTTCTATTACTAGATTTCTTAAAAATAACTTTAGAAATATTTTTCTCCTTTGTGTATAGTACCGGAAAAAAAATTTAATAATATTAAGAAAACAATGCCGTGACCAGGATCAGAAATTTATCAACCGAACCACTTGCTGTTAACGGTATTTTAAACAATCATTTTATTATTCAAGAAAACAGTCATTTCAAGGGTAAATTAATTCATCTCAAAATTTTATTTAAAAAAATAAAACAAGGATACAAAACAAGTCAAAGAGAATAGAACCGAAAAACAATGACGACCAAACAAAATCCAAACAAAGAGTACGAAAAACAAAAACAGGAGGAAGAATGATGAACGTTTCTTTCCACGACAGATGGCATTTGCAGCCTTTTCTCACCTTGAACACCAACAAGGAAAACCCAAATGGCTCGCTGCCATCTGGAATGGTCGCACGGTGCCCTAGCTAGGATTTGGATTAAGCTCGCATTGTGAAAGCACATGATAGCTTGCTACATGGTCCAATCGATGGCTATATTCTGACCCTTTCACTAACGGATTATACTATATGAGTCTATATAAAGCTTTTTTTTTTCTTATTCAATCAAACGATAAAACTTAAAACGGACCAACAAATGTTTTGTGCAGCAAACATAATGAAACAGAATTTATCTGTTTTTCTTTATATCGAACTCCCATTATATCATTTTAACTTGGGGTTGACACTAATTTTTGTTTTTACTACGTGTAATCTAAAGGGTGTTCCTGAAATGTGTAGAAAAATTTTAGTTTACGCATAAAAACAAAGAGGCCCATATAAACTTGGGTCCAGTAATGAGTTATCATATTCTATACTTACAATGATTATGAGACAACAGACCTATAAAATTACGTGATTTCACTCTGTGTAATCTCGGAAAGGAATTATTTTCGGATCAATGAATATGGGTTGTTTGCTTTGTTTTGATTTATAGCATCTGTGGTTGAAATTAGACTAGACCCTTGAGGAATAACCTCTAAACAAATTTCAACTCAACCACATTATACTGTATACCAATGTTTGACTTAGTAAGTGGAACTTAATGTTCCCTTTACTTTTGACATTTAAAATAATTTGCCTTTTTGTTTACGCAAATTTTCTTCTGTTCATATTATATCAGCTGTATATTTTAAAAATTTGATATAAAGTTATTCTTTCATGTGAATTTCGTTTTGTAATTTTGTATTCTGTGTATTGATCTCCTTGGATGGTGTAGTAATGATTAAAGTAAATATATACACTACTCGAGTGATACGTACATAGTAGCATGCTTAATAAATAAAAATGCAAATTTTGTTTGCAAATGCAGATAAAAACTGGTGAATGGAGATTGAAACCTTTAAAATCATATGATTTATCTTTATTCAAAGTAAATTTATTTAAAAAATAATAATGGCATATTAAATATTAAAGTAGAATCTTGATGAACGGAACGCTGATAAAACATGGTGGATGTGAATAAAAACTTTATTAAAATCCTATGCTATATGGCTTCATCTTCAGCCAAAATAAATTATTTAAAAATGTTATTTTTTTTTATAAATCTAATTGTTATAAAATGCAAAGATCCTCCTCCTCACCAGTTATGTTTCTATAGAAACAACCGAAACAAAACCAAATTCATGACCTCCTTATATTATTTTAAAATATCTTAAAATATTTTTTTAAGATATTTTAAAAAAAAAACTTAGATGTAACAAGCATCTGGCAGGATTTCTATAATCGCACATTTGCAAAATCGCATATAAAGAAGTCGTAGTAATCAATAAATTGCTATATATATTTTAAATTCTATATATAATTTTCAGGCTACGAATTTGTGAAATGTATAATTATTGAGAAAAAAAATACAATTTAGTAATTTTTTTTAACGTAGAAGCCGCCTGTGGTGCTAGTGGTTAAGTTGTTATTAAGCTATGGATACAGATACCAGTTAGGTTAGTTAAAAAACACAACACTTAATAATTAATCATTAAATTAATAATAAATTAAAAATTAAGATAATATTTAATAATTAAAATAATTTTTGATCAATAATATTAATTAAAATGTTTAAGCTAAACGAAAATCTATACCCAAGCGCCACGAACTGCTTCTCCGTTAACGGAAAAATATCCAATTATTTTTTTTTTTTTGCATATAATTTTATGAACAAAACTTTTGTCATCACAAGTTTCGTTGATTGCATTTTTTAAGCGAGAAAATTTCCACTTTTCATCCAATAGAGGACAGTAGCGTAGGTCTATTTTGTTAATGAAAGAACAATTAATCTTTTTTCCTCTTTCCTACGTGAATAATTAGCAAATTTCCAAGCAGAAAAAGCAAAAAGGTTAGTTAAACTTTTTTTTCTCACTTTAATCCGGAAACACATTAGAGGCAGACATTCATTATTTTCACTTCGAAAATTGCAATTTAATCAAGAAGCACAAAGTTTGAAGATTTAAAGCACTTTTAACAAAAAATCATACAATTTGGTTCTTAACCGAAAAATTTTTTTTAAAAGGAATACGATTTTGCCTTTTTTTTTTAATTTTTGTTTTTTAAAAAAAAACACAAATTCTAATTTTCAAAATTGCGTTTTGTGTCGCGAACACTTATTTTTTTTTAATAATAATAATAATAATATTAAAAAAAATTGTTGAGGCTTTGCTCATTTTCATTGATTACTGCAAAAAATAGCCCACAAATCGAGTCTCCTAAATGAGTTCAAAATTTTATAACTGAAGTTGATACTTTTTTTTTTTAATAATGTTACAAAAAAAAAAGTTAATTTGACGAAAAAAAAATCCATCATGAATTAAGAGAAGATGAAAATTACAACTGGCGAGAAAACTCCATCTGTAAAGGATAATTGAGTATGGAGAAAAATAAGTAACGCTTACTTAAAAGTTTTTTTATTATTATAAATTAAAATTTTAAAAAAAAATTAAATTAAAAAAAAAAAAACACGAAATAAACGAAATAATCTAAAAATTTAAAATTACTAACTTTTAAAGTTCGAAAAAGTTAAATTAAATTTTGTAGTAAATGTGGAAAAAAATTATCTTAACTTTGATATTAGCGTTATGCTAAAAGTGGTTGCTAAATAATTAGCGACTGAATTTTTCGATGTAAATGGACACGTGTTAATAAAACAAATGCGCCAAACATTACATTAAAACATGTACGTTCAGATCCTTGTTAATATTTAATACGGGGTAGTTTTAATGATGATACACATTTTTTCGCAGTTTTCTTGACATTAAAGGCGATGTATTAGAACACCTATAAACAAAATTACAGTAAAACCCGCTTAAAACGTTTCATACTTCAAAACATTATTTACATTAAAATTTGTTATTTAATACATATTAAATTTGAATATATTATTCATCAAATTGATATGACATTAAAACAAGTAACATGTAAAATGCTTTTTAAGCATACTCTTTATATAGCCTACTTTTATATACAGATATACTGTATGTACATTCATAATACAAAAAAAATTATTTTTAGATTTCTGCACGATTCGATGTATGCGAAATTTGATTAATGTGAATTTCGATTTATGCAAAATTAAATTATCGTTGAGTAATTCGATAATTGATTTATGCGTGTTTTGAATAATTCCATTTTTGGTTTCTGTAAGTTTCGATTTATTTATTCATATATGCCATTTTTTTACATTAAACTTATGCGGTTTTTAATTTATGCAAAAGACTTACGCGGTTCTCGTTTGATGCATTCTTTTTTGGTACATTGGACTATATAGTATATTCTCATAAACGACTGTAGATAGCAGTATACGTCGAATTCCCAGCTCATTCATTCACTCACAATATCACAAGTGAAAATGATATAAAGAGTATAATGAACAAACTTTTGTGTAAAAAATATTTCTCATGTAAATAAGAAATTAATCAATAATCTGGTTTTAATAAAATATTTATGATTAGTATACAAAACAACTATAATTACCCAGATCTGTGAATCGTCGTACTCCCCGGAATGATTTTTGTTTACACTCACGGTGTTATGGTGAACCTCATGATTGACAGGGTTCACCATAGCAACGTGTGAACGAAAATGAATATGCATCTCAAATCAGCTTACATCTAAAAGGTTTCTAAGTTGTTAAATTTAACTTGAAAAATTATAGTAATCACCTTTACCACCAATTTAAATTTATTTTACTCTATAAGTTTATTTTTATTATTTATAATTAGAAATATCAATTAATTCAGTATTATTTAAGTGAACCGAGCAACGCAATAAGAATCAGGCGAAACCTCCCCCGATTGTTGTTTTCACGCAGTGCTCATCTGTTTGACAAAAAAGCTAACCGGGCAGCGACAATTTTCCTTCAAAAAGAGCTTCAATGAGAATACAAATTAAACAATTAAAAAAAATCACCGAAAAACAAATTAACGTTTAAGTAAACAATATTATAATAACAAACTCAATAATTTTGTCAAACTTAAAAAATAATTAAATTATTTTAATAATATTAATTTACCGCCCTGCTTTCTATAATACACAGATCACTATAGTGTGCCATTCCCGTTACAAACGAAAGTTTACACAAAAATGGTTATCAAAAATTATCAGACCAAAAATTATATCGAGTTTAACATCGATATTGACGTCGCACCCGTCTCACAAAAATTTTAATAATATAAATATTGAGGAACGAACGTCATTTGAAGTAGAATAAATAAAGTTCCTGTGTATTGGTAATTTTAGTTATTATATAAATTAAATATTGTGACGTTCAATTGCATTTAAAATTATGATTTACCATTTTATATAATTTTGATTCGATTAAATCTGAAATAAACGTTAATGAAGTCTATAGTTTAAAATAATGATAATATTGATAACGTCGAACATTTACGAATGAAAGTTGCATTTTACATATTATTGAGAAATACACAATAAATCAATAATTGAAAAAAATGCTTTAATTATATTATTTTCCACGTCATTATTGATGAGGTTTCAACTAGTACCAATTAGAATTTTTTCTTTTGTGCAACAGTTCTAATTATATCGAAACAAAATGTTTTAATCTAAAAATAACTTATTTATGTCGCCTAAAAAAATAACCTGTTCAAATGCAAAACAAAAACCCAATAAAAGTCAAAGCTACACCCAACAGACACAACACACACACGAGTAGACATAAAAAAACGGAAATCAATACAAATTGAGATCAAAGCCACGTAAAGTCCTTAAGCGATTCGGCACAAAGGTTTAAGCGTCGAAAGCGAAAGTGAATAAATTATAACAAATCTCTGAAAGAAAAAGAGAGAGGGGGAGACTGAAAACAAAACCGAAACGTCAATACATCGAAAAAAAAACTTTAAAAAATAATAATGAAGAGAAAGCCAATTTTTGGTGAAAAATAGCAAAACAACATGAAAGAGAAGAAAAATATATACATATGAAAAAAAAAATCTTAAATTTTAAAAAGAAGAGAAACTGAAAAAAATATCTTCTTCAATTTTCTATCCATGTCAAGAAAAGTGAAACGAGACGACGAGATTTGCCTCGAGTTTTGAAACGATTGCAACACCAGCGTTCCGAAACGTTAGGCGGGTGGAGAGGCGCAACAAACTGCTTTTCGTTATGGACCGTCTAGATTTTCGATTCGGCTTTTGAATAAACCCCCACCTTCAGATTTATGGCAAGGCCCATTCGGTTTCATTACGCCCAAACCCTCTAACGGTTTTGAGGTAGGTGCCTTTCGTTGAGCGAAATTGAAAGCAATCGAGCACGAAAGCTCAATTTCGACCTCTCACCAACTTTTATGTGGACACACTGCGTGATCTACAACTATTTTACCAGCTTACATCTTACTTTCGCCAATCTTCATAAACTTTGTTGAAAACAAACACTACAAACTCGTTACACTACTACTATTACTCCAACAACAACATTTTGTTTCGCTTATTACATTGAAACCAAGACGTGTCTCTATTCATTAAGCTGGGGATGTAATATATGCACCGAATCATTTTAATTTGATGTAATAATATAGGTGTGACGTGTGATCTCTTCATGACCACTATTAAACATGATGCAATATTGTGATAAACTGACATGTCTGATAACAAAATTACGTTTGTGAGACAAATGATTCGTGTCACCTTCTATAATTTTAACCTTTATGCGAGAAGTGTTATACAAGAATTGGTTCTACGGGTGTGTTAGAGTGAATTAGTCATGTAATTGAGGAGTTGGGTGAAAAAACGGCGTAAATCCACTTACGTCGTTCGTGTATTGAATTGTTTTAAAGCAATCTATAGCATAAAGACATAATTTGCACTTTCGGACTTTTTGGAACAAGAATATAGAACGCGACTATTGTAAATCTAAAATGTTTTGTGACTTCTTTCTTTTTGTCGTTTCGCTTCCAGGTTGTTTCACTTGCTTGCTTCCCTTCCAAAACAATGGAAAAATACTGATTGTTGGAAAAATGGCGTAAATACATTTATAAATTAGCACGGTATTTGGAATAATTGTATTTTTTAATTAAATACAACCTGTACTTGAGGTCTGTCAAGTTAACAACTTTTTGCAAAACCTGTTCATTTTCCTTCTATACATGTACAGTTGACAGGAATTTCTTTTAATCACAAATTAAAAGGTACCAAAACATTTTGCCCTTTTTCTCAAAACTACATTTTTGGAGTTACGCCGTTATTCCACTCAACTACTCAATTTCAACATAACTTGCAAGTATTTGTTTTTCACAAGTTTTGTTAAGATAAATCTGCGTTTAATTCGTTTAAAAGGGTTGCTATTGCAACAACGGAAATAGACTTGCCCATTCCCGTGCATGCAGAACTGAATTTTCGCAACGTTGCAGGAAGTTCTGATTTGAATCTTTGTAACTGTCCGATAAAACTTGAAAGTTTATCTATCAACCGATGTACAGGTTCCTGTATTATTATTATTTGTTACTTAGTTATGGTTTTGTCAAAATGGGTCATTCTTTTTCAATTATCCTGTATAACAACGCAAATGTAAACAATATACCGATTTCTTAAATTATTCTAAAAAAAAACTCCTTTCTAACACGCCAAGTGATAAACAGGACTACAAACTTGGAGGGAGGGGGGAATAAAAATTACGAAATTATTACCTTTTGAATAGAATTTTTAATATGGATAACAGCTTATGTTTTTTCTTGGCTCAGTGTTAACTTAGATACGAGGTAGCATAAAAATCGTTTTAGTAATTTTTTCAGCACACGCGCACAAACTGACGTAAAGATAATGATATTTATCATATATTTTTTCAAGTTAGTTTTCGTTGCTAACTGTGAGCAAATTTGCATGTTGTTCACCACTATTTTACTTTTACAACACAAAGCTTGCAGGATATTCATGTTTTTATAAACACACCTTTCACAAAGTGGTACCTTGACGACGAGTTAAGTCAACAGCCAACGCACTTCTTTCGACACTATTAAAGTTGCAATGACTTCGAACGTTCTTTCTTTCTCTCTCTTCACCCGATTATAAAATGTTCCATGTCAACTTACATTCAGACACGCTGTCGTGCAACAACGGTTATCACATGACGGAAGCCTAATTCGGACCGTAAACTTTACCATATCTTTCAGGAGGCACGCACAATGCCAATGTTAACACTACCATAGCAAGAATTTCCCCGTCACCACTAAAGTGTTGTTCATCGTAACATTTGTGGTTCGATTGCAGCAACAAACGCAAAATGCAGTTTTAAATTATGCATTATGTAAACTGAAGACGATAGGATGATTAAAGTTAACCCTCAAGTTTTTCGTTTAACTAACACTCTAGCGAAATCATCTTTTCAACCAGAAACCAGTAACGTGTGTGTGTATATATATATGCATAGTTTAGGATTTCATACGTGAAAATTAAGGAACATAAACCTATTTCACCCGTCGTACCACATTAATGACAATGAGAGCACGACAACGGCCAAACAACAACAGTAACAGCACAATCTTGGGAACCGATTTCTCCAAACACACCGTTTGTTCATTTTATTATTATCACCAGGTCCCTTTAGGTGAACCTTTTATTTACCTGGAGAACTGATAAGACTTTTAACGTATAGAGGTGGGGATGGGAGTTGGGGAATCGAATCGCTTGCTATTAATGAGAGAAAGGAACTGGTATAAATGGTACTTTAAGGTTGAGAAAGCAAAACTGTGAGTGGGAATATGAAGCAACAGCGACAACAACAACAACGACAATTAAGATAGGCATACGTGATCATCAATTATCCACACCATCTCGAGCAAAACTTGGAGTGCACCTCGGGTCGCTGCCCCGACTTTTAGGTCACGTGAGGCGAGGTGAAAAGCTATCTGGGGCCCCCCCAAAGGATTGCGGAGGCGACCACTTGCCAAAATTATACCGAGCAGCAACAACATATGTGAGCGTTTCCATATACAAACAATAATGTACTGGTTGAAGTGCTACGAAGCGAGCAATAATCATGAATAGGAAAAATCCTTGTCGTGATATGTGCGAAAGGAAAACAACAACAAAAATAACAACAACGCACAGTAAACGCTGTAATAAAATTAATTTAACGCTGAGTGTCTTGTAAAAGGTTGCGCCGTGGTTAAACGTATTTGAGTGAAGTTTTTAAATAAAAACAAAATCAGGTAGTATGTTCTGCAGCGTGAACTGAACGAAAAAATTATGATCCTAGTAAATATTGGAACGTGCGTAAAAGGATAATAATGTTTTCTCGGGTTCAATTTTAAAATCACCAGATGGCGTAACCTTTTCTCGCCATCTAGCGGTGAAAATTAAACCGTTTATAGTTTTATAAAGAAAAGCAATAATGCAATACAAAAGTTGGCGTTCGAGTAATAAAACAGTTCATGCATTTATTTTGAAAACAAAACAAACAAAATTTTAAGCAAAAATTATTCAAGTTTATACAGCTTCATCTCAAGTGTATCAAGAGAATATCTCGCTTAATATTGCAGATACGTCGATTGTGAAATATGACCAGAACATCCCGGGGCAATACAATAGTGCTATTCTCGTTAACCTTGAAACTATTTTTACGGAAATAGCATCAAAAACCATAAGTCGTAGCTATCAAGTCATATTTAAAGAGTTGTATTACTTCTAAAATAACTCCACTGAATAGCATGGGTGACTTGCAGAGAAGCTGTTGTCGAGGCATGGTGCATTTTACTGTCCATTGTTGCATCAATTTATATTTCGGTTAGAAATAAATTAAACAAAAGTGTATTCTGACTAAATCGGCTTGTGACTACAACTTTCTAAATATGACTTGGTAGCTACGACTGATGTTTTTCGATTTAATAATGCTACTTCATCTAAAACTTATTTCAAGATCAATCAAAATAGCACTATTGTATTTTCCCCGGTTGTTTTCATCATATTGCACATGACTGTAATCGACGTATCTGCAATTCTATGCAAGATATTTCTCTGATACACTTGAAATGAAGCATCATGCATAACTAAATTCTAATCCCGTCTGTTTGTGCGAGAATCATACAACAACGAGGGAATCGATTTTAACCAAATTTACAACACATCTCAAGATTGATCCAATTTAAAACGTATATGACATGACATACGTAGAATTTCTATCACCCTTTTGTCCTTCTAGGCTTATATCTGGTATATATATTTATAATAGTATACGAGTATAAAGAGCTAAAATTCCCCAAAACTCGTTGTGATATTACATGATATTCTGAAGTTTTTTTTACAACTAGTATGATTTATAATTTAATATTAGTTTTCGTTTTTAGTACAGAGATAATGTTCTAAATTGATTTTGTTTAAATTACTATTTTGTTCTTTTTCAGTAAACATCGTCATCAATTTTGAGTGCATGACGTAAACAAACCTCACTTCGTTTCAACTGAGTTCAATTTTGTACCGCTAGATGGTCATCTCTTTTCTCACCATCTAGCGGTGAAATGCAACATCTTGCAACATCGTTCACTGTAGTCAATTATGTGGGTTATACTGGCGAAAAATCTTATAAAAGTTTTATACATTGCAATCAGTGCAAGTTATAAGAAAGGCCTACACGCAACATAAAAAAGACGGAGTAAAGAAGTTCAGCAATAGGTGTCAGTGGACAATGGAAGTTCAAAGGATTACGTTGGCCAATCACGGACGTTTTGTTGTCATCGACAAACGATGAAAGAAGGAAAAGTGAAAAGAAAAGAAAAAAAAAGAAGAAAAAGAGAGAAAACGCCACGTGACAGACATGTGAGTAGTCGATTCGATCCCACGGTCACAAAAGGATTGAGACCAAAGCAAGATGGACATCACTGCAAAAGAAGGTGACCTAAAGAATTCCCACCTCTTTTTTTCTTCTACTTCTTCTTAGTCGTTCAAATCCTCCCTCAAAATTTATCTCCATTTATCCCCCTTGAAACTTCCTTTATCAAAAGTTAACTCTTTGAAATGCTTAGGAGCGAAATCAAAAAATGTGGAAGTAGTGACAACTTTGTTCAAAAAAACCAAAAAAACTTTTCAACGAATTGTTTTAGTAAACTTTCGGTGCTCAAAAGTTACCGAAGTTTACGTTCGTTAAATTTTTTTTTTAATTAACGTTAAATTTTAAATTCTGCACCTTGAACAACATAGTGAAGAAACAAATAAAAAGAAAACTCCTTACCTTACTGATTAGGTTCACGACATCAAACACTTCCAACGTTTTGCATTCTGTTCAAAAGGCTTTATCAAGAGACAAAAACATCGCGAACATACACACACAAAATGTATTCAAAGTGTATTCTTGTCCCTTGAGAAAGCTTTTTAAATCAAAAGCGAAATTTTGCGAGTGTTTGATGTTGAACACCTAGTCAGTAAGATAAGGCGCTTTTTGGTTTTTTCTTATTTGTTTTTTCATAAATTAACATTGAAAATTGAGAGTATTAATTAAATTTAAAAAAAAGTCCTGTCAGCTAAATCCTGTTAGCTATACTAGCAGGGCCTGAACAACGTATCTTACAAAACAAATTTACATTCATAGTGTCCAATATACTAGTAATAACATTAACTAAACGTATTAAACACACGTTACTATCGGTGTTTTATTACCTCTTACACTTTTAATGATAAATGCCCAAAAATTCTGGGTAAATTAAATTATAGAAAGTGACGTGAACCGACGTCGCGTAAGTGACATCACACTTGACAAGGATGTCAACTTTAAACTTAACCGAAAAAATGACCCCATAAATAAAACCGCAAATATAAACTCATAATCCGGGACTTTTATTTACACTCACTTTAATCCTTCGAGCAAAGGGAAACAGTGGAAGGAAGTAAGGAAGAAGTCGTCCGATAGCTTCTTCACCTTCAATTCGGAGGGACAAAAAAATAAAATAAAATTTCCTCTTGTGACGTCACAAGTAGCTTCCTCGTGACACCAACGCCATCTTTCGATTGAAAAACGACCTATAAACTTCCGATAGGCCTTAAGGAATCTGACTGCTACTGCCTCGTATATATCGACCCATACTCAATAAAGAAAGAACGCCCCCCCAAAAAAGTGCATAAAAATGGGGGGGTTGGGTGACAAGATGTCGGTTTTTCTCCTTCGTCCATCATTGGACCATCCATTCTTAATCTTTTCTATTCTCTTCGCCCACCATCTTTTTTTTCTCGGTTTTTTCAATCCAAACCACGCGTTGGATTTATTTTTATTTCTTCTTCAACTGCAGTATTGGAACAAAGAGCTCACAAAAGTTTTGATAAAAGCATCCCCTTTCCCACCAAAATGAACCCTTTTTATTCTTCCCCCCCTCTCCCCTTGAAAGTTCGGAATGAAGAGTTTTAACTGTTATTTGCAAACATGTCAAGAATGTCGACATGAAATGTTTGCCCTTTGAAGATGGATAAAGACGTGTGTGTGTATGGTTCGAGGGGGCGGAGGGTACAAGATGAAATTCATACTTCCGAAAATTAATTACTTTAATGAGCTTTTCATGAGGTGGAATGCGACCTCCGAAACAAAAGGTGTTCAACATTATTAACACGAGTTTCGCAACATACGGACACACAAACGTTACTTTTCCATTCAGTTAATTGAAAGAACCCCCCTTCCCCACTTCCTCTACATCCTCCTTTTAACCCCCTCCCTAACTATAAATAAACCCTTTAACAGTACAATTCTTAAACGTTATAAGCTACAGTTATAGGCAATTTGACAAAGTAGGTATTAGATGAAAACCTGCTGTTAAAACGAGTGCGTAGCTGAATTGACTGACGGATAAATAAACTTTAATATTTTACTGATCTTCACTATAATGTATTTCCAAAAACCAAACTAAAAGATAAACCATATGAAGAAAAAACGCCGTTAAATCAAAAAAATGCCACTTAGCTAAGTACCGGATAAACGAGTTTCACAATATTACAAGTGTTGCTAGCAGAATGTCTGTAAATCTTGGCTAAAATTTGGACTTGAAAAAAAAATGCCGTTAAAAAGAGAGTAAAGCTGAAATAAATGTCGGATAAACGAAGTTTTGATAATTAATTTATAACTTTTCTTTGAAACACAAATAACTTTTGAACATGAAAACTTACTCGTGAATACAATGATTTAGGAACCTACATGACTACTATAATTACATTTTGATTTCTGCAATTCTCGATTTATTTTGTTTATACTGTATATGCGATTTTTTTACATTGGACATATGCGGTTTTTATTTATGCGAAGAATTTATGTGGTTCTCGTTTCATGGTACATTGGACTATATGATATATTTTCATAAACGACTAATGGCAGTATACGTTCAAATCCCAGCTCACTCACAAACTCACTCACTCACAAGTGAAACTAATATAAAGATGATTGGCTATACCAAAGTTTGGAAAACGTAAAAACATTTTGCCAAAGAAGAAGTTTTGGGGGCATTGCAAATTACGAAACAAGTATCGAGTCGATAATTTAGCCTTATTGGGTGTCAAATGGCGCTCGAGTGGGTAATGGACAAGTGAACACAAGAGGCAAACCGCGGAGTGTGTAAATTCCGGAAACTTCAACTATTACTTTTCCGCCTTTTCGTTTCGGTGGAAAGGACGACGAATTACGACTTGGGGTAGGATCAAAGGGAATTAAGTCATTGGCCCTAACAACCCCCCTGAAACCCTAATCGAAAGTTATCTAGCCTCCAAAGAGTTTAATCGTTGGCTGGGATTTAGATTATGGATTGTTTACGACTGACCGCTCACATGACCACTGCGAATCGAGCCGAGCTTTAATCGAGCCAGGCGTTATTATTATGATCTTGTTCCGATTTATACAGCTTAAAATTAACAAACGTTGGTTGCGAGATGCTTAATGACCGGGATTTGAGAGGGTTATTTTAATGACTCGTCAAGGTTCTGTTTAAACGATGAAACGGGAAGTCGTTTTTTGGGGAATCAGAAGTTGGGAAAGTAAAAGACGCACTTGTGTAACATTTACAGAGAAAATGAGTGCAATTAATTCGTATACATTTATCACGTTAAACGTGTTATTGGATTTAATTTAATAATTAAACGTTTTGGAAAATTGTTATTGATTGAAGAGCCTGGTGTAAAAGGAAGTTCAATAACATTTTTACAATTCTGAGAAAAACGCGTTTAAAGATCTGAACTTGTCTTGCTGTCTATTGGCTATTTCACAGTCTTTAGGTTTAACTTTTATAAAGAAAAATGAGAAGTAAACGCGGTTTAATATGCGAATTCCCTACCTTTATAAACAGAAAAACAAGTGAGGGACTAAGTTTTTAAAAATTAACAAAATTTCTTTCACTAATGGGTAGCTTACCACAGTATTGAAATGTGGTAGGCTACCCGTCAATGAAAGGTAAGGTAAAGTTCTTTATTGATATTTACAAATTTAGTTCCTTACCCATTTTTCTCGTTACTAACTTCAATTAACAATATTAAATATCTCCATATCACATCAATTTACAATTTGCCAAAAGTGGTTAGGAATTAGTTTGCCGATAACATTTACATATACGTGGCAGAAGTAAAATAATTGTTCTTGACATGAATGTTTTTCCAATTTCATGAAAGAAAATTTTCTTCCAATTTTATGAAAGAAAAATTTCTTCCAAATGTTTTGTGTTCGTTCGTATGTTTGTGACACTAAATGAATGAACCGATTTGCACGATTATACCAGTGAATTTCGAGAGTTCACCGTGAAGAGCACGTATTTTTCAGCTACTTTTAATTCAAAAAAATAATTCAAAGCAATGTTTATGCCAACCCAAAGTTGTTTTCTTTTTCGTTCACCGCAAGTCTCCAATGCCCCTCTGGAGTCAATCTTTCGAAACACTTGCAAACTTTACAATAACAAACACCACCAATACACATTTCTTTTCAAATGTAAACACAATTTCTAAGAAAATCAAAGATAAACAACCCCAAAGGAGGAAAAACTCCCTCAATGATAGATATCTAAATAAGTTACTATGAAAATGAAAAATCCCTGAATTGTTAATAATTAATCTCCCTTTCCTTTCCATAACGTTTTCCTAACTTTCACTTCCCTATCGAAAAAATGAATCGGTCCAAAAACGCAACTTTAAAAAGCTGCAGGGAATAGATTAGATAGGGAGTTTTCTTCGACCATATTTCAAACGGCTGCCTTTGCCAATTGTTTTTCCAAGAAAACACACACACACCAAACACACCTCGAATAAAATTACCAACTGGGAAAAATAGAAAAGGAAAAGATGGAAAAGGAATAGAAGAAGGAAAGCAATTCTTTTCCTTAACGAATCCGTCTTTGTCATGAACCCGATGGTATCACGTAAAAGCAATTGCTCTAATGATTCCCACTATGGAGAGTTTTGGTGCAGACAAAAGAAATACAGAAAAGGAGGCAAAAGAATAAATAAAAGAAAGTAAAGAGAGAATGTGTGTTAGCATTTGGCAATTCTCGAGGCGAACTGTGAGTAATGACTAGTAACTCCCTCTGGTCGTGAACAACTAACAAGATATATATCTATGTATGTCTACACCGGTTCACGATTCTGCAACTGTTAACTTTTTGGCAACAAGAGATTTTTTTTTCTTCTTATATCTTTAACTTGCCTTCGGCTAACTTGGTCCACTCGTCGTTAAACGACGAACCTTTTAATATTCGCGGAATGCCAAAAAAAAGAAAACATTTTTCTTAAGGTATTTACACAACTATGTAAGCTCAAAAATTAAAAGCATGTCCTCCAAAATGAAAAGCTTCATGAAAAGGAAGGGTTCATATGCATTTAAAAGTTTTATATACATTTAAAAAATAACAAAATTTTTTTATAGTATGTTTTTAATTACAACAAAAATAAACAAGAGAATAGTTCATTTCTAACTTTAAATTATTGTTGATTTAAGAAAAGCAAATAGAATAACATTGTACATCTTGCAACTAATCGATTAAGGCTTCACGCAACGCATTAAAGCAATGCAGAAAAACCTTTAGTCATTATAAGAAAAAATTATAAAATTCTGCACAAATATTTTTTTTAGTCTTAATGCAAGTATTAACTTATTATTTTTAATGAAAATATGATTTCTTGAAAATATGATTTAGTTGACATATTCATATGAAAATATGTCATATAAAAACAAATGGTAAGTTCGCATGGTAAACACGCTATTGGCGCTTGTGGTTGTTTTTAACTACCCTAATTAGTATTTATACATCATACAGATAGCTTAGGTTATAAAAACTACCAGCGCCACAAACGTGTTTAACATGCAAATTCACAATTACCTTAGAAAATATGAATTTTTAATCATAGTAAGTATCATGTTTCAAGTGAAATATCAAAGATCAAAATGTCAAAGAACGGGTCCATAAATATGTACAGTATAAGCATCTTGTTAATGTTTAATTTATATAAAAATAAAAAAATATAATACAACATAATTACATATAAAAATAAATAAAACGTTTTTTCAATTAATTTATTATAAAAATCGACGACTTAGAAAAAAATCGAATAAAATCGCTGCATTTTAACCAATTACGTTTCACGCAAAGCTTCTAAGCTATGCAAAAAACTCCAGAACTAATGTCACGATCAGTCAGTTTGTTTGTATCACGTGACCAAATTTTTTCGTGATTGGTAAAGAGGAAAAAACACGTTCAACTAACCAATTACAAAGTTGTTGGTCACGTGGTACAGATATACTGAAGTCGTCAAAATGGCTGCTCGAACAAAGTCGGAGAGCATGATTGATCGTGACAGTTGGCCTTTAAACATTAAATTTAATAAGAATTTTTTAAATTTTGTTTCATAACAGAATAAAATTGTTTTATAAAATAGTTGTTTTTTTATAATAAAAATATTTTATGATCAAAACTCTAAAGACGCAAAATCAAAATAAAGTTCGCAAAATCTAAGCCTTGATCATAGCCCAATTAGCATGTTTCTAGTGAAACATCAAAGATAAATGGTAATGTTCTTACATTGGAAAAAAAATCAACATTTTCAAGGAGAACGTACGTCATGTTGAAAATGTTAAACGTGGAATTTTATATTTGAAATGTTTTATTTAACATGCTATATTTTAACATACGTTAAATATACATAAGTGAACAGACGTTTTCCGTAACGGTTCCATAACATAACGCTTTTTCAGACGTTATCCATATATCCGTGTTATTATTTTGTTAAAAATACTAAACTTTAAAATATAAGCAAATTTCAGGATGTTTTTATAAAATAATTGTATTACCGAAATAAACGGTTTGTACATCTACTTATGCTACATGACACATTACAATTTTATTTAATGAATATGTTAACATGTAATATTTCAACATACGTTCAATATGCATGTCAATTTACATTTAGCTCATCCATAAATTCGTGTCATTATACAGTACTTTCTTTAACAGTATAATGACTGTTCAAATTTTTAAAAAAAATTTTTATAAAATAATTTTAATTTTAAAGTAATGCTACTGGTGTAACAGTAGCTATACAACTTAATTTTGTTTATTTAAACGGTGTTATGACTTGTTTTTAAAAACCAACCAAAATAAAAAATATACAGTAATTATACGGTAATTATACATAGAAATAATAGCGCAACTAAAAGCTTCCAGTATAACGACCGTGTAATGCAGTGTTAATTACACTGCATCACTCGGTAGCTATACTGGAAGCTTATAGGTACTCTGTTGTTTCCATCTTTATTTTACTTGAATTGTTGGAAATAAATGCTGGATTATGACTAAATGAATCACTAACTTTCTAAATATGACTTGATAAATACGACTCATAGTTTACAATTTAACAATGCGATGGCACTAAAGGTTTTTATTTAAAAAATCTCGCAACTTTAAGAAATAGAAAAACAGACACTTCCGATGGTACAGTAAGGAGTTCCCTACTAATCTGGTATAATTAACATAAATTCAAACAATAAATAAATTAAATTAAAAATAATTTTTAAGAATACACTTTTTGCATAGTTTGCGATTTTTGAGTAACGTGATATTCGATGTATGCGAGTTTTTAGAAATTTCATTTTCGAGTTTTGCAATTTTCGATTCGATTTATGCGATTTTTTTCTTCACATTGGACTATACAATATATCATCATAAACTTTTGTAAATGCCAGTATAAGTTCAATTGTCACAATTCAAATTATATTTTGATATAAAATGCATTTTAAATAATAAAAAATCCGACGCATTTAACTAACTCAATTTTTAATAATAAATTTTAACCTGTCATTAATTAATGATTATTACCTTAATAAATAATTAAATTTGGAATTTTTCTGACAAACATTTTTTTTAAAGAAACAAAGTTAAACATAAAAAAAAAACACTATTTAGAAAACCTTGTAATTCAATTTGGCAATGTGATTCAATGTCAGAATAAACTAGTAGTGAGCACGTAGCATTAGACTCCAAACTCAGTTATCTTCATGAATGTTGAATAAAGTGTCGTTGGTGATCAATTCTCGTTAACAATGCACAGATTGTTTAAATATTTGAAAAGCTAAAACTCAACTTTCCTTCGTCTCAGCTCCCTCTCTTTTCGTTATCTTTCTCAATTTCTTTCTTTTCGATAACCCAACAAAAAAACCCTAAACTTTTATGAAAAACCTAAGGAAAAAGCAATTTTTAAATACATACACACACAAAAAAAATCATATTATATCGTTGCCGATCAAAATTTCCAAGACGCCTATTCAACCTGTCGTAATTAAAACCACACAGTGCTTGCTTTGCACGAGATGAAAATTAACGGTGATTATTAATGATAGCGTACCACCTCTTTCCTTCTCACTCTTTTAATTTAATTTTTTTTTAATATTATATTCAACTCATTACCTAAATTACACACTCCAGTCTAAAGAAAAACGAGGCAACTTTTACATTAATAATCGGCTTTTACGCGGGTTGTGAATTCACTCTTCCAGATCGATGTTTTTCCTGGAGACAGAATACACGGGTTGCGGTTGGGTAATAAACAAAACCCCAAACGCGTCCGAAATTAGTAAAGATAATGGATAACTGTTCCCACCTTCCACGTGACGGTATAATGATAGTAATAATACAGATTTAAAGTTGCATTTGAAATGCAAAATTTTAATTCCTTAAAAAACTGCCTAACTGATTAGCACTGCATTGACATACGAGAGACAAAATGCACCAAAATGTATTTAGCAGAATTTCACTTTGTATCGAAATGTTAAAACGAATAAATATCAATGACTTACCCTATGGAAAAGTTTGGTGAAAAAAACATAGGAACACTTACCTAAAAAGTAAAAATAAATAAATAAGAATTTCATTTCAGTTCATTGTTATACAGTTTTGTGTTAATCTCGTTCAAAAAATAATGCCAACATGAATTACAACCGATCCAATTGCACATTATTTTCCGAGTGACTTACATTATACAAGTGAATAAGCAAGTAACGACTAACATTATACCGGTAGCACAATAAAATCATTATATGCATATTAATTAAAATTACGTTGTTTAAAGCTGTTCTACATCAAATACATGACCAGTTTTAACAAAATACAACGTATTTTTAATTATTCTATTTTTTCATCAACGTAAATGATTTACATTTAGTAACTTGCAGAGAAGCTGTTGTAGGGGCAGCAGTATCCTTACTAAATGAACCGGTGGCTACAACTTTCTGAATATGACTGGGTAGCTACGACTCATAGTTTTCAATGTAATAATGCGATTTCCGGTTTGTAACAATGCGAGGTCAATACAAATATCATTATAAAGAGCCCTATGAAGGTGCTGAACCTTTAGAATATTTCCATGGAACCATACT
>JAQIWH010002283.1:0-25536 GCA_034695005.1 Cryptops parisi | reverse complement strand
AATGTACTTGTTACGTGTACTTAAGTATTCGGTACTTAAGTACTCGGCATCCTTGCAATTCCATTTGTGTGATAGTAGCATTTTGAAAGCGTTTGTATATAGTACCCTTTAAAGTTTCGATCCGCCGTTGCAGATGCTAGCGAAGGAATCTCCGATGCCTATCAAGAAAGTATTCTTTTACCCTATCGCATCTACTCCGATGTTGCTATATTTCACTACTACGTTCCCACACAAGTCACTAGGGCTACGTGGGAATTTGCTGCTTTTATGGACGACCCTAAATGCACTGAACGTGAAGTTCACATGTAAGTTAACCTGTCATAATTTTGTTTCAATAAATTATTTCTTTTATAAGATTTTTAACCCCTTTTTGCTTTTATTGTGTTTTACGGTAGCTGTCTGCAACCTGGTAGCTTCCCAATTGTCAATCCCGACAATTCAACTTTTCCCGACCAAATGTACATTGAAGATGATCAGCAGTTCATGCTAACAACCGCCACGAAATATCAGCCTCACGATGCTCTGGTGTTTCACGCTTTCAATCCCGTACCGGGAAACTGGTTCGCGGTCGCTTACATCTCGGACTGGGTTCACAAAATTCGTCAACAGGTTCGCCACGTTTCAAATGTTTAACAAGATCTCGACGACGACAGTATAATACTAATGTAAATATTTTTATGATGATTTTGTAGGGTATTAGTCACAAGTGTAAATACAGTCTAGGTTCGATAGCTTCTTGGTTACAAACCAACGATGTAACGCTCTTAATCCCTAGCGTTCCGTTGCCGTTCACTACATCTGCAGAATACTCTTATTTTAAGTAAGTAGTCGGGTCAACAAAATCGTCTAATAAAAGTGATCCAAAAAAACCACTGTTTCAACTGTAATGGTTTTGATTCAAGATTCTATATTCCTGAACACATTTGGTCCTTCCAAATGATCGTTCACAACTGCACTTTTCAATCGACGGTGGAATCATCGTTGGATCCGTGCATTCACGGACTTGGCATTCAGGCACGCGCTTTGCCGTTTCCGTCAGCCGCCAACGCCACGGAAGATAACGCCTACGTGATAACGCAACCTCAACCCGAACAATTGACATATTACTATTTAATTGTCACAACACCGGCGGCTGCTACTTACACGATAGTGCTACAAATTGAAGGTAAACTGTGCATGTACTGGGTGTCTCATAATTTCATCACTACGTTTGTTTTTATTATAGCTCTTTTTTATTTTTTGTTTATTTTTCTTCATTTTCTTTCACATTATTAAATAGCAACTCAACAATTTTTTATTACACAAGTCTATTAATTTTGGTGTTATTCATATATCACAAAAAACAAAAACAAGCGAGATTTGGTTCAACTTTTATTTATACACTTAACACATTTGAAAAATAAAAGAAAACGAAGGGTTGGTTGTTGAAACTTTTATAGTTGAAATTTAATTTACAAGAATCAAAATAAATTGAGTTAAAAATAAAAGTTGTACAGAGTGTCCAACAATTCACGCTGGATTTGTGGGTACTCCTATGTAACCAGCTGCTGGTGACGTCTGACGCATGCTCTGTGATGACATTTTTTGTGACATTCACTTTTTTACTCCAGTTCAAATTTCTGCAATTCTTTTTTTTTTGGGGGGGGGGGAGGAGGGAAGCCTTAAAATGTTTTCAACATTAAAAACAAGTGGGGAACCAATTATGGGACATCAAGTAGCTTTGCGTAATTGCACATTTTGATTTTAATAATTTTTATTTTTTTGTTATTTATTAAATTATTTATTTCATCTTTGTCTTGAGCTATGCAAAGTTGGTTTTAAAATTTAATATTTTACCAGTTTGATTTTTTATTTTAGAATGCGTCAACTTGTTGAGTCCCACTCACAGCTTCAGCTTGGACAATTTATCTTCAGCGATGTCAACGAATCGTCACACTAATCAAAGTGTCAGAGAGGATTGGGAAGCGATCGTTCTAGGCACGAACGATCTCCGCACCACTGAACCCGATGGGTACAATAAATACAAAGCATGCTTCCCAGTTATCCCTTTGGTCCGTATAAAACATGCTCCGGATTTCACCAACACGTTTTTGATTCAGGTGACAAAAAGTTAATAATTTTTAATCCCATTTAATTTTGGCTGATATTGAAAACTTACACTTTATGTATCATTTAGGGAATCGAATGGTACACACCTTGGTTGGTAATTAGCAGTAAATCACCTGTCATAGTGAAACTAGAGTTACTTCCATTTTTAGATATCGGTGGAACCCTGAAGTTTGGTCTGCGTCTATTGAACGATTCTTGGGTACGCTAAGAAAAATCATTCTTGTACCAACAGAACAGTAACGATAATAATGAATTCAATTTTTTGTTGTTGAACAGAGTTACAGCGATGAGGTGACGGTAATATCCGCTTGCGTGAATCGTGGGAGTCCACCTCAAGTGGAAGGAAACCACGTTCTTTGTAAACCTGATTTACGGATAAACGTGTCGTCCCTGAGCGAGGATGAGCAAGAGAACACACTGTATTTTTCTTTTCCGCAACCTGGTTTCTGGTTTTTCTCCTTTGAAATGTTCTGCTATAACAAGACTGCTCAAAGGTAAATATCATTTCACGTTAAAATAGATTGCACCTGTGCAATACAAAAAATGCTAAAGACTAATCATCCACGCAACTCTCTGTTTACGGATGTTTGTTTTACAAATATTTGCTATAACAAACATCACAATTCATGCAGGCAATTTTTTTCCCTGTTTGATTGAGATGAAGTATCATTAAGGTCGGTAGCAAACGTGATGACCAGATCGTCTTGTGGTGGAAGTCAATTAGTCAAGGTCGACCATCTTTAGTCATGGATCGGATCTAGGCATGGAATCTATGATCAACAAGAAATATCAAGGTTTAGACTCATTCCAATTGTCATTAGGGACTGGCTAATGGAGTGTCATATTGTCATGTATGCTACCGACCTTAGTAAACTAGTTCTTAACCAAGCATTGCCTGTATAAGGAAATTATTTTTTAAATTAATTCATTATTTGGTTTATTTCATGTTAACTACACATGTTTTTAAACACACATCTTGTTCACTCGTTTCATTTTATCATTTTTAAGTCTCGTGCATGAATTTTTTTGCTTATGCATCAGTCTGTGCTTAGAATTACAATCAACTTTTGTTTTAAATAGTTATGAAATGAAATCTAATAGACATGGTTCTTCATTTTGTGTTTCATTTTTATTTGATTGATTACAATCCACATTATCATTTGTTTTTTCAGGTTTATTCTGCATGAAATTATCAATGTTGCGCTTACTGTGCATGCTGCATCTTAGCCTAGTTGCATATCGTCATCCCATGTTACAGCATGAAATGGCCTAAAATGAGTCGTAACGAATCAATTCAATGTGTCACATTTGTAAGCGTAAAATTTCATGTATTCGGGGAAAGGCATCTCGTTTCAATTCTTGAAAAAATGGAACTTGCGATGTGTCGTTTTGTAGGTCACTTACGCCTACACCGTGCTCAAATCAACGCAGCAGCATCTATTTGGACATACGGGTTCAACCTTGTATTTATGATAACAATCATTGCGGAGAACTTAAAGGCGACTGTCACGAGACCCATCGTGGACAGTTCTTTTTCTCTTCTTGTCAATGCTACGAAGGTAATCCTGTCATTGAATTCATTTTAATTTTTAATGTATGCTTGAATCTCTTCATCTGGCAACTGAAGAACGCTAAGATTATGGAGGCTTTCAGCCCATTCATTAAAATAGGTCTACGATAATCACCGGCGAATTTATGGGGGTGGTTTAGGAAATTCACACCCCTCCCAGAACTTGTCAGGGTTCATTGACGTGTTTAATGCTGTTTGGATGTTTTCATGGGGAAAATGAGGCAGAAACGGCTAAATTGTGCATTTTTTTTGGTCTAACATTCAAAACATTCATTTGGAGTTTCATTTGCCACAAAAATAACGAAACTTTCAGACATATTCATAATGAAATTTCAGGTCAAACTCCTCCCCCCCCCCACCCTAAAGTCAATTTCAAATCCATCACTGATAATAATATAGGGTTTTTCTGGGGTATGAAAGTTTGCTGATTATGTTTTCAATATTGTGTTTAGTTAATTATGGATGTTTCCAGATAATACAGGGTGTCTCAAAAATCACTATAGATTATTTTTATTCATTTATTGTTATTATTTTTTTTAAATATTAATCTTTCTTTTTGTATAAGGTTGGAGAGGCTGGGGTTGTACTGATGGCTCACATTCGTCGTCGTCCGAGATATTACTGATGAAGACGCTGTACCTTACGCTGAGTAATTTATTTTTCCTCCCTGCTATCGTATTAGCTGTGAAAAGAAAATTTTACACCGAGGCCGTTGTCTATACCTTCACCATGGTGTTTTCAGCAGTAAGCATTTTATTATTTGCACATCGAAACTATTTTTCAACTACTAAATATGGAATTTTTACCGATTTGATTCAACGTTGAAGATTTCCCGTCGTACAATTTATCATTTTCACTATCACCATCTACACCAAGATGACCCAGTCTTATAATATTTACTTATTTTTTGCAGTTATATCATGCTTGCGATGAACAAGAATTTGGTTACTGCATTATCAAATTCGAGGTGCTGCAATTCTGTGACTTTTATTCAGCTATCCTATCGTTTTGGGTGACATTAGTCGTCATGGCTAACTTACCGTGGAAGATGTCATCCGTGCTGCACATGGTGGGAGCCTTGACCATTGCACTTGGTGTTGAGTACCAACGTACTGGTTTATGGGTGTTCGTTGCTCCACTTAGCATTGGAGTCCTTCTTCTCAAGATCTCATGGGTGAGGATTTTATTTTTTATTTTTTATTACATAGTAGAAGTAGATTCGTGCTGTAGCACGGGGGGCATGAGATAAGGATTCACAGTTAGTAAGATTCATAACTACAAAACTAACATATTATTGTACTTGATACGTTTACAACCAACCAAGTTGATGCTACAATTATGATTGGTTTCGATTTTAACAACCATCAATAACAGCTGACTTGAAAGAGAATTCAACACGATGGGCGGGGCTAAAACGTCCATTACCCACACACATCTTAACCCACAGATCTGGATCATTCTTGTTATTAATACAGAGAATACTTGTTAAAGGTCTAGTCGAATTTCAACCACAGGTGCTATGTATTAAAACGAATAAAAATGGGTCCAATTTGGAACGTATTAATTCCAAATAAACATGGGTCTATAAATACATACTCGTTTGCATACCTACAGAGATTATGAGATAATAGGCCTGTGAAATTGTGACGTCGTCCTGTGTTATCTCGGAATGGAAGCATTTTTGGACCTATGTTTATGTGGATTTTTTGCTTTGTTTTGATGCATAGATCTCAAGTTAAAATTTGACCAGACGTTTCAGGAACACCTTGTATGCGTTTTGAACGAAAAATTAAAACAATGTATTTATTATTATTATTATTACAGATGTACCACTGTCAACAGACAAAGTCGTGCTATCCATTGCAACGGTGGTGGTTGACGCATTTCTTCCCTGGTGTATTATTGGTCTGCACTGGACTGTTTCTGTTTGCGTTTGTCGAGACAGAAGCCAACTACGAATATATTCACAGCCTGTGGCATATATTGATCGCTTTATCCATTGTTTTTTTCCTGCCTGCGAACATGGAACAGACGAAAGATGTTTCATCGACAGGTGTGTCGCAAACATCCGAGTTCATAGATGTTAACGACTATTCACTTTCAACCGATTTCGAACGACTAGTCAGAGCATCATCTTAGGATTTTGCATTTCAAAGTTTATGAAAAAAAATATATTATTATTATTATTAATTATTTTTTTTATTAGTATATTTATTTTCTTGTTGATACTTTTTACAGATATGAGAACTGAAAGCACAATTAAGTGGTAATCAATATAATAAGTCTATAATACAAGAAATTTTTTTTTAGGTCTGTATTTTTTTTTTTCAACTTTTGCTCTTAAAAAGAGCTCTTAACGTGCTATGACGTCGATTGATGAACTGAAAGAATGATTGACTAATCAATTAATAGATAACTGTACTGAAAACTGCCTTAACATTATCATTACTAGGTTATTTCCATTCGCACAAATGTACTGTACTCCAGAAATGGACTTTAATTTTGTATTTTGTTTCCTGATTTTCATAGAAAATGAATTTTAATATGGTTTGACATTTTATTTTTCAGCATAGGACTCAATGTATATGTGCTTTGATATATGGAAATGTGATAAGTAGGAGAGTTGGATTCATTTATTTTATTATTTTTTCAATTCTAAGTGTATAGTTATTATTATATTATTTTATTTGATATTTTTTATCGTGTGTTGGATTATTTACATTAATTTTTTTTTTTTTTAGAATTTTATTTTAGATTATTTTTGTTTTTTAAACAAACTAATGATTTATATTTCAACACAAAAAAAAATATATATAAAAATTATATTTATTTATTATTCATAACAAGATTTACATTATTTTCTCAGTGTTTGTTTTTAACATATTATTTACTGTTCATGGGAAAAAATATATATATATGTAATGTAGATATCATTTTGAAGATCTCAAGCTATTTCACGTTCATGTTTTTACTGTTTTTTCCTGTTCATTGGAGTCATTCTATTTTTAAATGGAAAACAAAAAATCAAGTGATGTGAATAAATATTTGCATTTCCATGTTTTTTCCAGACTTATGAAAACTAAACCATTGTCTTACATTTTATTTGTATTATTACAGTTTGTGCCTAATTAGTAATATACCCAATTGGTATATTGTGTGTCATAATATAAGGTGTCCCAAAATTCACCGCCCCATTTATTTTTATTATAACATTTTTTTTTAAAAATTATGTAAAATCTGCAAAATTTTGCTTCTTTTCGGTTTTTAATAATGCGAAAAAATAATAAAAATACAAATGGGGTGTCAACTTTTGTGACATTTTGTATAATGCAGTAAAGTTATATATGCACTTTAATTTTGCATGGAGAAAGTTTGACGTAAAATATGTTCGCATTACAAATGCGTATTTATTTATTTTTACAATTTTAAAATAAAATATATTTTATTTTATGGTTCTCATACAAAGACATTTTCTATGAATAGTCTGCATGCAAACTTATGTGAAATTTGTCAGTAAAATAATTTGTATATACCGAGAAAACATTATAGAAACTTTAAAACTAATTTTTTTTTCAGTTTTTGTTATTGACACTATTAGTCTTAATCAATGACAAATAATAATTTTTAGTTTGCACAATCAATATTTAATTTTTTTGGGATTTTGTCTTCACTTTTCATAATGTGATTCCACTGTAGTATTGGAATCTCCTTAGCAACGCTATCGTGACGTCACAACGTTTTGGGGGGATCTGATAATAGTTTCAAAATCACAATGGCGACGTTCCATGGATAAGTCATGGCGGTAGATTCAAGATTTTGCGAATCCTGATGAAGTATTTGACAAATATTTGCATATTTAACGGTATTCTGAGTATTATATTGTGATGAACACATCACCATGCAATCGATAAATCAATCTATTATAGCCGACGGGTTTAAAGAAGTTCGTATTTTCAATATTTTTCAAATTATGCTCAACATTCCCACGTGGTGTACGGTGGAGAGCTTTGCAGTAACTGTCGCTCGGAGTGTATTTAATGGCCATTTTTATTTTTATTTTGACAGACCTTTCATCATAGATGTTTACGAAGCTTATTAAGGATTCTGGTCTTCCAACCAATCTTCATTTTAGGTTCTACTTTATTACTGAACTTAGTCTTCCCTGATGCACTGAAATGGATAGGTATGCTCGGTCTTGTTACTCACTTCCATTATCGCTCAGTCGGTGCCCTCTAAACTCAAAGTACACTGGACCCTCGCCTCGAGATCCGAACACAATTCGTTCCCAGGAAACTGTTCAGATTTCAAATTAAATTTTCGCATAAAAAATAATGTAAATTGAATTAATTCGTTTCAGATCCCCCAAATAGCCAATATAAAACATTTGAAGTCTCTATTTCAAAATCATATTGATAGGTACATTTAGTTCCAAGTTAAATGTTTGTGCATAATAGTATATACATAAATATTGTTGAATAAAAATAAGAAAGAATAGTACTGTCTAACCCTTATCCCAAATCTGTAATTCACTAGTTGAGGATTATTGTTTATTAACACAAGAGTTCTGTAAAGATACCGATTAACACTATATCACTTTCAGATTCATTTTGCATCATTGGTTCGTTAACGAATTGGATGTATATAACGTTGCTCTTGATTTGCATTGTTGCGTTCACTGCCTTTCACATCCAGAAATATTCGGGTACTGTAATTCATTTGTCGGTATTTTTGGGCCGTCTTCGCTTGGAGTGCTGCTGGTGAAGGCGATTTGTTTTACTTGATGCGATGCTAATTGCTTTTTTATTGTCTTTTGACTAACCTAACCTAGGGATTATGAGTATAGATCCCAGTTTAGGTTAGACCGAGTATAGATCCCAGTTTAGGTTAGACCATATATTAGCAACAACACATCAAGTAAAACAGCATTCCAACTGCCTTACCCACTAGCACTCCACGCTAAACGACCAACTAACCACCCATAAGTAGCCATTCCTCAAAACTTGTTTATACAGTATTAGAATTTGCTATCAATACTCACTTATGCTATGTAATTTCCAGTTCGACATCAGATTATAATCACCAAATGGGATGCTATCTGGAGACTAGTACATCCAACGCACATCTTAGGAATTGCATTTTTACTCGTCGTCAGTGCCATATCTGTTAGATGCTATCTTGGTCTTGTAGCTGATCAAAGGAGCAATTTGCTTTCAGTTTTAAATAACAGGTGAATGTTAAAAATAAATTATTAGTGCACATGCCAGTAATTTCAGGTGTAGTTTATATAACTGATTTACGTGCTTAAATGTTTTGCTGGTTATTTCTAAATTTTTCGAATGTTTTGCTTTACAGTTATTGCTTCAACGAGGCCCACACGTTTATTGTTTTACACGGTGCTTATGCAGGAATGGTGTATGGCTTCACCTATTATTTGCTCTCCAAGAACGAAGTTGTATTTCCCGAGGTTCAGGTTATTATAATGTTGATTAAATTTTTTTTTATATGTTTAGCATCATTGTACTACTCTATTATTCACTTTTAAGTTGTGTTTTTCTTTTTGTGCATTTTTTACATGTATTATATAGTGTTAATATTTTATCTTGTATTCTAGGCGAAATATTTGCAGCTTCAACTTTCACTACCAAAAATGTTCATTAATTCCTGCAAAATTGTTCTCAGTAATCTGAAATGGTTTTACATAATTTATTATTTTTTAGGTTAGTCCAATATTTGTTAAATTATTTTTTGTTACAATTCACATGTTGCGTGGGGTGAATGGCTATTTTTTTGCTTTTGGTTTTCAATGAAGAACGTTACATATTTCAGGTCACCATTCTAGATCATTTATTATATCTTTATTAAAAATTGAAAAAAGGTAAAGAACATCAAAAATATATAATATATTGTCTTTGGCAATATCCTAAGTGGGAAAACCTCTGTATAAGTGATTTTGAATCAACTTTTTATACTTTTGTTTAATCTCAGTTGTAGTTCAAGGCCACTGGATTCCATATCGGGACTGCTTGACTTTTCTTTGTTTTGGACGGCGTGGTTATCCGCGTCGATGATTTACTTTGCATGGGATGTTTGCATCCATATTTTTCAATATTATATTACAAAGGTATTTCAATCTATAATACCGGGTGTTCCATAAGTCTTAGTGCCGATGGACCTATTAAAGTATTTTATACTGTACTAAGAATTATGGGACACTCTGTATAGAGTGTTTAATAATTTTTTTTTTTTTGTTGCAAGCTTATTTTATGTATTTTTTTCTTGACTTTCAGCCATATATGTTTCCAATCGTACCTAGTACGGTGTGTGCTAAAAATACAATTTACTTGCATCAGGCGATAGTTGCAAATGTACCGCTTTTACAATACCTAGGTTACATGGATCTGTCAATGTTATCGTTGAATTCGCTCGAGCGGAGAAAACAACTTTTCAGTTTGAGCCAGCCAGGTAATGAACAATAAGAATGCTTAGCCAGTTACTGTGGAATTAACAAGTGTGTATTGAATTAAGATGTTTAATTAATAATGATGACGATAAACATTTTAGGTGGTCATCCTTATAATTGGCAATTACTTTCAAGCGAGTGCATTTCCATTCTGGATGTGTTCACCAACGATTTGAATTTAAGCAATAATACTGATTCGGTGTCCGAATTATCCAAACCAGGTACAAACTGTTGATTTATAAGAATTTGAAAGTTTGGCTTTAAATTTAATTTTATTTTATTTTATATATACATATATTTTTTTTTAATAGAACATAAGTCAAGTTCTTCCATTCAACAATCTTGTCAGCATGGTGTTTCATCTCACGGCGAATCCGAAAGTAATTTTTGATATTTTTATTTATTTATTTATTTATTTTTTACAGACAACGAAGTTTGATGAAAACACAGCTTGATAGTAATCAATAAAATATTTTCGTTTTTTGATTTTCATAGTTTTATCCACAATGAAAACCCCATTCAGAGTCACTCCCGCCAGCATCATTAAACAGTGGTTTCAGAAAAAGTCATCCAAGGTACCCAATCGCTAACGTTTTATATGCAGCAAGTTTCTTATGTTGATAGTTGACACCATATGGCTAAATTAGTTTTTTTGTCACTTGATATGCACCAACTGTTGCATAAATCAACTATGATAAACAACCTAATGGTGTGACATGTTTCTTTTTTTAATCTTATCTTCAGTTTGTCAACACTGTGCAGAGTTGGTTCGCTAATCTGCATCTGCTCAGGAAACGAAAAGTCTCAACTCAAGCTTTGCTTGCTAACTGTCAAATGCACATCTGGGCTACACAAGGTAAACATCAAGTTTACCTTTGGGTAGTTTAATAATTTTTTATTCCTTTTTTTTTTATTTTGCTTTATGGTTTGAATAAAAACAAAGTATTATTAGGTGGTTATTATTAATATTTAGAATGTGTTTGATAAACCCTGGTTTAAAATGTAATATAGAAATGGTGATGACATTTATAGGCTCACATTGGAAATGAAATTTAAGTTTTATTGAGTTTAATATATTGATTTTAAAAATTATATTTTTTATCAATAATTATGATTTTTATTATTATCATTATTATTATTAATGAAAATTAACCCCAGTAGGACTACTTTTTTTGGGACCATTTTATAATCATTATATTGCTAATATACCGATTTTAAAATGAGGAATCGGGTGAAAAAAAAACGGTGCAATATTCACTTAGATTCCTTAAAATGCATATTTTGAATCTTTTTACACCAGTCTACAGCATAATACAGACATTGGGTTGCATATAAATTTGAACTATCCGACTTTTTGGAGCAAGAATATGGAATGCGATTATTGTAAATCTGAAAATTTTTGTGATTTCTTTCTTTTTGTCATTTCACTTCCTGGTTGTTTCCCTTCCAAAACAATGGGAAAAGATACTAATCTTTGGAAAAAGAGACATAAATGCATTCATAAATTAGCACAATATTTGGAATCGCTTTTAATTGCATTTTTAGATTAGCCCGTAACTGGAGGCGTGTTCACTAAAGTTAACAAATTTTTTTGCAAAATCTGTTCATTTTTCTTCTATAAATTTCACTAAAAATTTTGATTTTGAAATTTCGAATTATCCTTTTTCTTCTATAAATAAACGGTTGACAGTAATTTTTTTTAATGTTAAAATTTGAAAGTGCCGAAAGATTTTGTTCGTTTTTCTCAAAACTATATTTTTTAAGCTACACCATTATTCTGTCCAACTCCTCAATATAGTATTAGTAATTATTTTTATTATTATCAATTAATTAAAATAAGCTCAGTGGGGATCCACTTTATGGTGTTTTGCTAATGTAGCGATTTTAAAATATTTTTGTGCATTGTTTGTAAATGACAAAAAACAAAACAACAATGCATAAATGGATAAACTCATTACAGGGTTTATTGCATACTGAAGTTGAGTATTTGTTTTGGTAAATATAGCGTTATCTTTCCTGGCTGTTCACTCTTATCGCGAAGATAAATTTGGAATCGTGCAGCAGGATTTGGCCGATATCATAGTCGTACTTTGCAAATTACAACAAGTATGAATTTGTTTTTGTTTACATTCTTTCTTTTGCGTTTGGTTAGCATTTGGTCATGTTGTCTTTTGCAGGTTGCTTCAATATACAGGGTGTTCCTGAAAGGTGTAGTCAAGTTTTAACCACGCATGTTACGCATCAAAAATAAAGCTAAAAGTCCATATAAACATAAGTCCGGAAATGCATTCAGCGATTGAGACAATAAGCCCGTGAAATTGTGACTTCACCTTGTGTTATCTCAGAAGAGGAGCATTTTTGGATCCATGTTTATGTGGATTTTTTGTGCTTTATTGTGCATCTGTGGTTAAGATTTGACCAGACCTTTCATGGACACCCTGTATACGTATTATTTTATTTTTTTTTTTTTTGGTCACATTAAAATTGCGATGGTGATTTGTAGGCATTGGAAAAGAAGCAGAAATGGATCTGTCGAGTTCCTAGAGTTGTCCTGTATCATTGGGACGTCAAGGGCTTTAAGAAATTACTAACGGAGACTAAGATGGCAGTGAATCGAATAGCAAACCTTTTCCATTTACATTTGGAGTAAGTTTTTATCATATGGTATATTATTTTTTATAAATCATACCTTTATTTTTAAAGTTTATAATTATTTTGTTGAATTTCAGTGGAATCGACATAAGCACAGATTACAAGCGTTTGTTGCAGCAACGTGCTAATTGCGAATAATTATCCATCAATTTTTTTTTTGTTAACATAAGATTAATTTTTTTTTTCAATTATTAATAAACTTTTTCAATAGAATTTTGAATTGTTTTTTTTTTTTTTAATATAAAATTTCTGAAAATATTAATTTTTATATATTTAATATAATTATTTTACTGCCTCCCATTTGTTTTTTTTTATCTCAAAATGTCCATGTTATTTGACAATTTTTTAAAGGTTTCAGTACCAGCACCTTTAATGTATTTGTTTTAGATATGTTAAATATTCTAACAGATAAAGTTAGAATATTTACGAACTAGAATTTTTTTTCAAGGTTTGAGTTGTCATTTGGCATTATCGCAAAATAAAATCTCAACTGGTTTGGTATTGTATTTACATCACAAGAACGTCAGCTTTATGGATAGTTTATTATTTATCAATGCAATTTACAACAAAGTTCATTGAGGTTTTTGCTTTATTAGTTTTCTTAGAATATACCGTCACATTTTATTTCATTCAGTTTTTTTCTTTCTATTTTATAGATCCTATGATATTTTTAGCATCATTTTATAGCCTGTATATTCGAGATGTCTTATAGATCTTGACATGCACATAAGTGGTTCGATAAATTATTCATACGTTCAACTTTCAATTTATCAAAATAGTAATCTTTGTAATGCGATGTAATTTTCCAGTTTGAATTTAAAGAAAATATGATTATTAAAGTTAATAACCTCTTATTATGAATAATCTATGAAACTGGTGAAGTGTAAATAGTGTATTTATTGAAATTTAAATTCTGCACTTTGGATAATTTTTTGTATTAAAAGTATATTTATTGACATTAAATTTTTTTTTTAAACTTAATGGTAGTGTTAAAATATTTACAGTATATACTAAAATTAATAATTTAAAATTATTTTTTGTTAATGATAAAAACATTATTTAACATGTTCAACTTTAATTAAGTAAAACATTAAAAACTTATAATTTGTTTTATTATGTGGGTGGGGGATTGTGCTAAATAATTTTATTCTTTTTCATGATATAGAAATCAATTTCGATTTTTATAATATTTTTTTATCAGTACAGTATTATTTTTAATCAAAATCTTCGACATTTATCAAAAAAAAAAACTAGTCATTACCATTACAAATATAATCCCTGGAAAAAGCGGTTTAAATTGATTTTTTATTCATAAACTTAACAATTTTTTTTATTTTAAAGGGTCTGGATTATAAAGAAGTGGAAAATTTTTTCCAAAGATTTTTTTATTTATTTTTTAAAATATATATCTATGTATATAATAATAAAAAGTAATCAATCCCTAAGCTTCATTTCCCAATCTCACTCAAGAGGGGCTTGACTGTTGTGTTTACTCTTTTAAGGCTTCCACCTCCGTTCCCATTCCCAACATGGCAACTGATTTGGCGTCGCTAGAGATCCGTTTCACATTCAAGTATCCTTCCACGACCGAAAATAGTTCTCCCTCATTTTATTTTTTCTCTCCGTGTTTTCCAATTAAACTTATGTCGCAAACGGTTCGTGAACGTTGAATAGTGTCATTTGCAAGGTGTTTTCTGCTCAAAGTGACATTTTCGATGGAGAAAGAGGGAGGAACTTGTTGGAACTACGCAACGGGATGGCGCACGAAGACGTTTGTTTGGGCCCAGTGAGGAGGTCTGGCAACTGTTGCCGTAGGAATAAACGCCATAGACACCGTAGCTGTGACGACTGTAATCCATCAGCAGGAACGAGGTGAATTTTCCCTTTGCTGCATGTCTCCTCTCTATTCCCACTGTCCGCTCGCTTGTCATCAGCGCAAGGTTACTGTGCACCTTGGTCGCCTCGTCTCTTCAGCTCGTCTTGCACTTGACTAAGCAGCGTTGGAAGTGTTCTCTTAATTCAAAATGGCGAGGCCGTACTACTACTACCCGGGGTAGGCTTAGCGGTTATATCAAACAACATGTTTCGGGTTCCTATGTAGAGCGAAAAACCCACAGGTGCTCCTCCTCCTCGCAATGGCGTTGCTGCGGGTACCGTCGAGCTGTAAATGCAGAGTTGGTAAATGCCAAGCACTGCTTGTTGCTTGCTCATTGGCTTTAACTAGTAATAATAATAATAGTAACAACAATACGTGCAATGCTCTCCAAGAGCAGCAGCACTTTGCAATTGATATTACAATAAGCGTAAACAACATGTTACCAAAAAAAGTTATCCTCCCATTAACCTGTATTCTAGTGTGTATTTCACTTGTTATGAGACTTGACTACTACTACTAATAGTTGTAGCAACAATACGTGAAATGTTCTCCAGCAGCAGCACTTTGCAATTGATATCACTACACTATAAGCGTAAACAGCAAAAGAATCCTCCCATTCGCCCATATTCTAATGTGTATTTAACTTAAGAGACTTTACTACTACTGATAGTTATTATAGCAATAATACGTGCAATGCTCTGCAGCAGCAGCACTTTGCAGTTGATATCAATACAATATATAAGCGTAAACAACATGTTACCAAAAGGAATCTTCCCAGTTGCCCTTATTCTAATGTGTACTTAACTTATGAGACTTTACTACTACTGTACTGATAGTTATAGCAATAATAAGTGCAATGCTCTGCACCAGCAGCCCTTTGCAATTGATATTACAATAAGCGTAAACATGTTGCCAAAAAAAAAAGTTATCCTCTCATTCATTCGTATTCTATAATGTGCATATAACTTGTTATGAGACTTGACTAATGATAATAAGTTACAGCAATAATATGTGCAATGCTCTGCAGCACTTTACAATTGATATTATAAAATAAGCGTAAACATGTTACAAAAAATTACCCTCCTTCCTCTAGTTATTTTAGAGAGTAACCATTTATGAGACTTTTCATAACAATAGCAACAACAATATGTGCATTATGTTCTCTCCAGCAACAGCACTTTGCAGTGATATTTAAAATAAGCATAAATAACATGTTTCACCAAAAAAAAAGTAGTAACCCTCTTTGTGAGTGCCCTTTAAAAATTTGCAAAATTTCTTGGTGTTTCCAAATTACTCTTTAAAAAACTTAATTAAAAGGTGTATAAAATTTGAGCCAAATACATTGGTTGGTTGGTTGGTTGGGTTTTTTCGTATATGTTGTAAAAAGGTGCACAGATTGGACAGGTGACAAGTTGCAACTGTTGACAGGTGTTAAAAAAATGAAGCAGTGTTCATTATGCACAATGGTTCACTGAACCATTTTACATTAATGGTTCACTGAACGTTTTTTTGTTTTTTTGTTTTCAGTGTTGATATACATATGTAGGGCTATATGAATTTGAAAATGGAAAAGGTTCTCTGGTATTGGTGGCAACTGATTTTTAATTGCCCAAGTGTTTGAACGTTGTGTGTTGTGGATGTCAATGAAACTTGAACTTCTCTTAACATGGGACATTTGACAGTATAGCCGTTTTGTTGCAGAAATAATGACCCATTCTGAATGATGATACAGTGAGCATAATGTACCTTGCAAGAGATACATAACATGCCGATTGTATTAGTTACACTTAGGTGAACATGTGGTCCCTCGTCATGCATATAAATCGACGGTAATTTGCTAATTATTTTTGCAAGATTACACTTTGGGTTTGGTGTGTTAAGTTTATACACCTATATCTCACTATACGGCCTAGATATGTTCCGGAAAAGTTGGCCACAAAGCGAAAAGCCGTATAACAAATCAATTATTTTTTATTATTGACAGCATATTTTTGACCGTATAACGAAACATTGTGGGCCGTAAATCGAAAAAGTGCCATAATTAAAAAATGCCGTATAAAGAGCGGCCGTTATAGCGAGGTATAGGTGTATTGTCATTCACAAAATAATTGTATTAATAAATGCATCTTGTGCATCTTTTAGCGTTTTACAGGAGCACAAAGAAATATTTGTAGTATCATGTTGATCCTTGTTAGTTACCTAGGATTGTGATGTTGTACTGATTGCATTATGTGACAAGCACAGTTTGTTACATAATGAAGATGTGGAGAAAAAAAAATAACTATTCTATTTATGTATACTGCATAAAGCTTCACAATTCATTTTCAAATGTAGATTCACCTGTAGCATTCCAAGAACTTCTTAACAGTGTTTTTCACTATCTTGTACTAGTCGAATTGAAACCGTCACAAACCAATAGCTTTGTCAGTATTAATTTTGTTATGTGGGAATCAACAGATCCCCCTATCTATAATAACAACAGTTGCAAGAACAAAGTGACATTTAGATTGTTACTGCAATTAAAAAGCGAGCCAATTAAACACGATTATCTACCAACATCATCATCATCATCATTGACATTAACTAGGGCCTAGTTAATTAAATTTTTCAATATAGTATTTGCTCATTAAACAACCGAGTTCTTTATTGTGCTCTGTTAATGACAACTAACATGCGATATTTTGCTTATATGTTGACTTTGTGTGTTTAAACGTTCGCTATTTTGTTTGAATTGGAAAGAATGTAGGGCTATTTTAACTAAATGCTTAATTAACTTGTGACACACATTCCGTTTCTGTTGCATCTAATGTTATTAGTGAGAGATCATATCATTGCCTCCTCCACTCAACTATGAAGATTAAGTTGGAAAGGCACGATAATTAGTGTTATGTGTATCAAAAATAAATTAACTGTTGATTAATTTAGTAGAAGTCAGAATGTTGTAATAAGTTATGCATTTCATGCATTAGTTTGTTATAATCATAATGACCTCATGGACAGTTCAGGTTGTTCTCCAAAATCTCCATTACGTATTTTTTCTTCAGATGAATAGCCTATGATGATAAGGTGGAATAAGTTAGGAATATAAAGTATAACATTATATACAAACATAATGTCTTATCATAACATAAATGTTAAGTAACTAAATGTTACTAGTTAACTTGATGTAGTTAGTAAATAAAAAATCAATAAAATATTAATAATCTCTTTAATAATATAGATCTACAAGGAAATTATTGAATTGAACAGGAAATCTATGTATTACATATTTTAAATAAGAGTTAATGAATATAACATATAAAATTTAATATACAGTAGCTACTCTCATGTAGATGGTAAAATATTGCAATAATAGTAGAATAAATTTTGTATAAAAATAAATTTAATAATACATTTTGTAGATAAAATAGCGTATGTATAGATTGTATATAGGGTGTCCGAACATTTGTTATAATTATATTTAGTATTGATAGTTGTGAAGATATTTGAATGATACCTTGTATTTCACATGCTTAGTTTGACTTTAATTAGGTTGCAATAATTTACTAAAAAATATAATATTTAAAAAAGCAAAAACGATAAAAAAACACGATTAAAAAAAAAACGAATGAGTAGCCTTTCTCAAGATTCATTGATTTTGATTCGTCAAGGACATAAAAAATTGAGTTAACTTTATTTTTTGTTACAGTTCATGTTTAAAGTCACTAAAATATCATGCATGAAGATAGTTAATTGCATAGTGCACAAAGTGTGTGATTCCAATCTTGCCAATTTTCAACGCTATGTTTAAAAAATTCACAAGTAGGGTACTTTTTTCTGTATGTATATACATGGTATCGATTGGGTAGCACTTGAGTGAAGGGAAAAATGTATATATATATATTTGACCGAGTTAAAAACACACACAACAGCCTTTTCTAATTTCAAGATCGCTCGCTCACACTAAACGACATTTGTTTCCGCCATTCGATATCGTCTAAAAAATTATATGACAACTTGTAGATTGATAATGCTCACAGATAGTTACCTAGTAACACAACTATTTTGTCATTACAACATTAACGCACTGTACAATTTTGTTCTCCTTTCTAGGTTAGTGTATAAACCCACAAGGTGTAATTGTATTGTTAAGCGGAGAATATAAAAGTCGACACGCCAACATTAAAGAAATCGCTTTTGTCAATGTTTCGAATCAATTGAGTGGTTTTTAAGTCCCCTTTTAAAAGATATAAAAACGGACGTGCAAAACTTGATGTCCTATATAAATGAATTATATTGCAAGTAGGCTAGTTATTAATAAAAGTTTATTTATATAGTCAGTGAAAATCATTGAGAATATAGCTTGGTGAAAGTAAGCGGTTTTGTTGATTATTGATCAATTCTCACGACACTTTATTATAAAAGTACAGTAATTAGGACAGTTGGGCATAACTCAGCATAGCAAGCAATATCTTAATCGATTATTATATTTATTTTTATTTTTTTGTTACTGAAAAGTTTGGTTGCGTGTTTAATCGATGACTAAACCTTTTAGGTACATGTTTACAAAATTTGATTAATAATAGGTATCAACAAGTTAATGTTCTATTGCTGTCCAACAAGTTAATGTTGTGTTGTGTTTTTTCTTCCTTTTTCCTCTTTATTAGATATTCTGCATTTTTATTCTTTCGTGTTAAGGTTGTATGGATTTTCAATTACTATCAACACGCAAAGCAAGTTCACTAATTCTTTTGTTTATATATATATATATATTTATATATACACCTAGATCGATAATTATAATATTTTTCACTCAATTTAGGTTTATGAATTTTGAATAACTATTATTGACATCTCTTTTTTTGTGTGTCTAATTAAATGATACTTTCTTCTAGGGAGGCGCTAATAAAGTTTTATGGGTATAATAGAAATTTTAACATAAAAAAAAAACAACAATAATTTTACAATACCTAGGTATAGATTATTACTATACATGAGTCTATTAAGTTAACAATAGCAGGTGAAGGGAAAAAATCCTTATGATAGTGAATGCCATGCATTCCTGAGTGAACAATCCCATTCTCAGCCAAATCGATAGTCAAATTGAAATGCATTTTCTTGGGTAGGTAAACTAGAAAGATTAATGGCAATATTTCTTTGGTGAGTTTTGAAAGGTATTTGTACATATTGCAGCAAGTTCCCTTATAATTTGTCTTCTTCCCCAACGATCATGCAACAGCTAGGAATAAAATATAGCCAGGAGTTGGGTATAAAAAAAAAAACTATGAAAAAAGAGGAAGTTTAACATTTGCCACTATTGTGTTAACACATCTGCAAAGCTCCACCTGACTTGTTGATCAAGTGCTTAGAAAACTCTTGGTTGGTGGACATGCTTTGCGCTACCTAGCGTTGCTTAGGAGTTGACGTTGCTAGGGTGCAGTCACCAGTTTCTCTCTGATATTCTGTGGGATACATTCTTTTCAGATTAGTCTTTTGGGGTACCATGGAAACACTAGACAGGGTGTTCAGATATCCTAAAAGCCACTGTGTATTTTGCTGAAACTGATTTTGCTAATAAGTTTCATTGACAATGTATATTATTGACAAATTTTATATGTTCATTAATTTCTTTTTTTTTTACATTACATGAAGCATGTATTTGTGACATGTTAGTGCTTTATTATCTAGCAGTATTTTGCTAGGTTGATAGTTGTCGATATCTGGTGGTTGCATTTTGAGTATACTACCTATGCTTCTGGAATACCTTCGAAAATTGCTGATTTTTTTAAACTAAAAAATAAGTTTATGGCAAAATGGTTATTAATTAATAACATTGTGTCAGGATTCTGCTAGTTATCCGTATTATGCGATCTTTTCAGACCCATGATTCATGATGAATATTCAGGAGTGAATTTGCATTCTAACAAATTGCCATTCACTCTTGACGTTTATAACAACTTGTGAGTCTGAAGAAAAACAAAATTAATGAAAGTACACATTTTTAACGCAATAAAATAGTTTAGTTTTGTTTTTTAAAGAATAAAGATACTTATAATGAAATTCTCTTGAGTAAATTTACAAATCAGTTTAAAAAACATCCTATAATTATGTGAAAAAAGTGAAATTATTTATCGAACAAATGAAAAAGTTGAGTTTATTAATGGTACAGTGGAATCTGGTTATTGTGAACTGATCACTTTGGGACTTGGGCTTTTCAATAACAATAGCCAGCTGATAACATTAAACAATAGAGATAAAACATTAAACTGTCTTGTGACTGACTGACAATGATAACAATAGCCGATTAATAACATTATTCGTGATGAAAAGCCCATAATAATCAGATTCCACTGTATATAGCAGTTATTATTGCTGATGGTAGTTGGCCAGTAACTAATTCTCTTTCACTGTAAAGAACTGTGATGCTTTATGTTGTGGAAGTGAATCGAATAAGTTATAGGCTGATTAATCTAACTGTATTTAAAGAATTATGCATTCACTTATTAAAATGATGGGATACTAAATGTTTCTTCAACAGTATGGGCTTTTTACTTCCACTTTATAACTATGGTTTGAACACTTGGTGGTTTGTTTTTTTGCATGCAGTTCGCATCGAGTTTGTATTGGTTGGCGATAAGACATTGGTTATTTACAGGGTTGCTATAGCAAAGCTCTGCTGAATGATCTTGACATTCATTTGATAGTTTAATTTGAGGTTGCGTGTTAACTATTATTGTATAGATGGGGTTTGGCGATGCAGAGTTGTCTAGTCTCTAGTGCTTGCAATCTGTTCTGGGTTTATGCGATGCAATTGATTTAGTTTTTGAAATATTTACACATTAGCGATGGTTAAGTTTTTTATTCGGACAAAAAAAAAATTTACTTTACAAAAAAGTGTGAATTAAATTGGAACAATGTGTCACTTTAACCCAGGCTGGTGACACATTGGCAAAGTAACACTTTTTGATAATTTGAATACAATTTTTTTTTAACTTGGTAGCACTAACGATCAGACCATCATGATGTCTAGTATAAGCTACTAGCGGTCCCTGGATTGATCCCAGGCTAGGGCAAGGGCTTCTTTTCATTCTTGCTTGGTGTTTATTAGAATCGTTTACAAAAAAAAGTTAATCTATGGAAAATGATTTGCGTTTATAAACTTTTATAGACTTTTCTTCAAAATAAACACCTTTTTTTTGTTGTTTTGTATTTTGGGTAGTATGTGGTGTGTAATAGCAGTCTGTATGAATGATACAATTTATAGGGACCGACAGGAGATCACTATATCCAGATTTCTGTTGCCCTTACTCTCGTGTTCATTTCTCTTCCCGTTTAGTGTTGCTTCGTTGCCATGGCAACGCAGACTTTCATACCAGAGATGCAGGCCATCACTCCTGGCAATGTTCAGACACCACCAGCCCAGCAACCAAGTGCTGGGGTGGCCACCGCTGTCAGCCAATCCAGCCAGCAGCAACAAGTCTCTCAATCTCAGGTACAACTGGCAACTGCTGCAAGGGGAGTGAGCGAACCCATGGACTGAGTTGTGCGGGTTGAAGTGTGTGTTGGCTGGGTTCAGCTACAGGAAGCCCCTGGTGTATTGGATACTGCCACTGGCTAGTGATGTTATTGCTTGAATAGTTGTTACAGGCAACTATGTCAATCGATAATGAGCAAACGTTTAAACTGGGCTAACCTGAGTGGCGGTATTTTGTCAAGAACCATTTGGCTGCCTGCCTGCCTCACTTTATTACTATGGTACTGTTTGCACAGAATTTGCAAGTGACAAAAACAGGTGGCAATGCTGAAAGTCGCCTGTTAAAATTTTATTTCGTCGTTTTTAGTTTATGAAAATGATTAGTTATTATTGTTTGTTTTTCGACATAAAAATTAAACGCTCGTCGTTAAAGGAACCAATTTGTGTTTGTTAGACTAGATTTAGATATCTTAGTTATTCAGCTGTAGCTTTTATTTCAAGCAAAGAAAGAAAGACATTGTGTTTTACATGAAGTGACATGAATAGTTTGTGGCATCATTGATTAATGTGTGCTCAACCATTTGATTTCGTTCTGCTTTTTAATAAGCCCACATGTTTATGGATTTGCAATACAGTAGCGTAGCTTATGATGATAAATATTTATTTATTTGTTAAAATATTATTCACGTGACATTTGTTTGCTTGAAGTTACCAAGAAACAGTTTCAAGTATACTTTAAAGATAAATTAAGTGTAGCAAAAAAATATTTTCTTCAAAAAAAAACAACAACAAAAAAAAAACTGACATTCTTAAGGCATGGGGGGGGGGTCTTTGAATCATTTCAAAGTTATTTTAAAGTTTATAAGTAGTTTTCTGTCATTGATATTGGCTTGTGCTAGACCTCACATGGAACATTATACATTTTTCAATACCAGGTACTATTTGTTTTTAAAACATTTGCTGCCTGTAAGCCTACCATAGTAGATTACTTAAATAATATAAATTCTTGAATTAATTCTAAACCAAGTTTCGTTGTTTTTGAATTTGCTTTACAGTAGCTTATAATGATAAATGTAAACTATTTTAGATTAGATTGGAAATCTATTTTATTATTTTTTCCAATTATGAAAGATATATGTTTTTTAAAACGTTCAGATGGATTTTGGCAACTCTGAAAAAGTTCAAATGTAGCTGAGTGTGTTAGTTGAGTGCAATACAAGCTTGTATTTTGTGATTAGTCGTTATCACAGCTAGTTTATGTTTTACGACACAGGTTTAAACGCTACTTGAAACAGCTACATAAACCTGCATATGTTGTAATTAGTGTCGTGTTCTATTATTAACAAAAGTATAGGTAGATAACATTGATGAATTGACGAGTAGCTGAATTATATTACACCCTGTGCGACATGGTGATTTTTTTTATAAGATATAAATGCATGTTATATTGTGAAACACATGTTTTTGAAATTAATTTTTATGGTTATACCTGGTTAGGTATATAACTATAGCTATAGTATATAGTTAGCCTGGTTAGTGAGTTTGAGCGCACAAAAGACACCAGGGCTTGTTATTTCAGCTTGATAGAGGGTTTAAAATTTCTTACTTTGTAATAAAGTAAACATAATCGAACAGATAGAGGAAATGTATTTAACTTGTTAATTAGGGTGGAGAATCTGAGATTATAATTGAGGAGAGTTCAAAACTTAGTTAGTAGACATTTAACTGATACAGTAGTAAATGCTACAGTACTACAGGCCATACAGGGTTTTGAGTAGAATTTACTTTGAAGCCATAGTTGCATTTAGAAAGGGTATACTTTGAGCAAAAGTGATAGCTGAATAACTTAATTTGTTCTTGAAATCTTAAAAAAAAAAAATTTCTCGCAAGAGAATGGTTCATAAATGTTTGGTTTATCTCAATATATCAGACGCAGCAGCGGAGCCAGCAGCAGAGCACAAACGGAAGCAATGCCAATGCTTCTTCACAGTCCCAGCAAAACCAAACAACCTCTGGCACAGGTTCGGGTAGTGCAGTGAACGTTGGAGCTGTGAGTGTGTCAGCCAGTCAACAGACAACGCAGCAACAGTCTGCCATTGTTCAAACATCAGCTCAAACGTCTCAACAACAATTCATTGCTGTTACGGGTATGAAGATTTTCCGATTTTTCAGGTTTATCTTTGTTCTCTTCGCAACGATTCATTGTTGAGTGGCTTTTGTTTTTTAGTGTCAGAAGATGATAGTACTGGGCAGGATACAGTTACTTTACAAAACGCAACTCAAGCCGTCCACTCGACATACGTCCAGTACGTAGATGGAAATGCTGATCCGAGCATATATGCTGCCACAAATGGACAAATGTGCGTAACTCACGAGGTTGATTTGATGAAAACATGCAGACATAAATCTTTTTGACACGTTAATGGTAACACAAAGTAATAGAAATATTCATTAACAAACAACACTATTTATTGCAAATCGTCATGTTCATAACACAACACAGTTCACGTGAAAAACGTACAAGTTTTGCAACAATCATCACTTGAGTATTTTCCCAGACTCCCTTTATCCTTCCCATCAGCCTCTGCCCATAACTTATGGCAAATCATATCCATCGTAAATTATTGATCACAACCCTGTGTTAGACTTGTACCATAACGGTTCTAATGTTTATTTTGTTTGGCTTTATTCAGGACAGCTTATCCTGCAGTTTACTGTGTCAGTGAGACCAACACTATGTATACACCAGCAACAGCTTATTACAACACTGGCAACAGTACAGCTGTAACATATTCTCAGGTAAGACAAAATGATAAGTATTGAATCTTTGAGTAATATGGATCAATCTGAAGTTTATTTTGCCGTAATGGCAGTGTTGATACTCAGTCTATGGGTATGGGGACCAGTTTATGTTAGTTAAACAAACAAAAAATGTATAGAAAATTCATGATTCTTGAATCATTTTATTGGATCATTAATGATTCATGAGGTATTTTTTATTTTAACTAGTCTAAACTGGCCTCCATACGACCATACCAATAGATCAAGTTTGAGTCATTGTCACCATCTGCACAATAAACTTGGGGATAACCCTACTTGTGAGATATTTGGCACTTTTTGCTGCCGGTTAATACTTACAAAGTAGTCTTATAGTAATTAATTTTAAAACACGTTTGGGTAGCCAGAGTTGATATGCCATACTCATACTATTGCGGTCATTGATTTGTATATAAACTGAACATATTGACGATGTGAAAAATACATCGTTATTCAACAGTTTGACTTAGCGGAAACCGCTCGAACAAATTAACCGCGTAAGTCGAGAACTTACTGTACTAGCGTGGGGGGGGGGGGGGGGGGGGGGGGGGGGGGGGGGGGGGGGGGGGGGGGGGGGGGGGGGGGGGGGGGGGGGGGGG
>JAQIWH010002282.1:0-25562 GCA_034695005.1 Cryptops parisi | reverse complement strand
TGCCATTTCGATATGTTTGTATTTTTTTACAAAGTAAATAAATGTACAATAACAAATTAAATTAAACGTTTTTTTTTTTAAATGAAATTTATAACCTCTATTGTGTAATAGTGTTTTTAAAATAAATGCATATTAATGCATATTTCGGTACTTTTACATGCATAAATGGATGCATATTTCAGGTTTTATAAATGCATAAACATCCGGGCCCTACTCATCAGCATTAGTCTACACACGTATATCTTATTGGGTGGCATTACTTTCTCCATAGATGTAAGATGGTATTTGGAAAGGACATATGAGAATGACAAGATTACATTACTGGTTTTCTTATGCCATTTGTAATACATCTATTATCAGCCGAATTGTTATTCCGACATTTCTATTGCTCTGGTGTTTGTTCTATTTTTTTTACCTATTTATACTTTTCTATAATTCTTTGAGAGTGCTTTATGATAAAATGCTTTTATTTCGATCATTTCATGATAGAAATGGTTTGTTTTTTTATGTGCACATTTTATATTTAGTGCAATGTTTTGCTGTTTTTACATTAGTGCAATGTTTTCACCTCTCATTTCATGTGCAACCTTGGTAGTCTTTCTAACTGCGTACTTTTCAGGAACACAACCTTTACAATTGATGATTACTACACTACACATGCTTGTATTTTGGTAACTGCTGATTGTATGTTTGTCATCCATTGAACCACATATTTTTTCAATTATATTTGTCGAATATCTTACTCATTTTTGCCGTAAAACTTATTTCAGGTTGCCATTTATCCATCACTAACAAGATATCATTAGACTGCAATCTACATACAAGACACTTAGAATAAGTGCACCACAATGTGATTGAAATGTCAGTATGGTTAAATTTGTACGTTAGTAGACTTGTTAACAATGGAAACAAGTGTAGAGTAAGAGTAAAAGCACATGTTATGGTAAGCTTATTTGAACCTTGCAGAAAGAGCGAAGTAGGGGAGATGGGGGCACCCTTGGACAACAAATTTTCATGGATGGCATATTTTTTCTTTTGAATTCTATCAGTTTTTAAAATGTCTGATAGTTCGTTAGACTGTCTATTTGCATTAAATGTTATAATTTTTCCAAACTCCATATATGCTCAAACAGAAGTATAATGCTCATTGTTCAAAGCTGCAACATTGTTCTCATTGTAGAATGAGAATGTTCTCATTGTAGAACATTGTAGAATGCTCATTGTTCTACCCTTTAGGGGGTAGAACAAAGGTGGGATACTTTTGAACAATGCTGGGACACATTGAAATTGGTCTATATTATTTAGCATATGATTGTATCCATTTATTGTAATGAATATACTGTACAAGTGTTTGTGTCTATTTCATTCGGTATCTACTGAAATAACACCACAATCAAAAAAAAAAAATATGCCTGTGCACATTTGAACACTGATCGAATGTACCGCACACAAACCATGTGTTCCAAATGTACCGGTAGGAAAAATTCAAAAGTTGTGTTTTTTGTTTCGAACAATTAAAACAAAACTCAGTAAAACCAAAATATAGAGAAATACATGTGCTTTTATGCCCAATAGGTTAAATTCAGCAAAAATATTTCCAGCTTTCTTGAAATCCTAACAGGTGACACCAAAATAGTTTGGTTTTGGTGGCTGAAAATCTGAAACTTACACTGTGTGGCCGATAACGTTTCTAGACATGTGATATTCATGATGCACATGCAGTAGGCTACAATGTTGCTATTATAGAGCAACTGGTTAAAAAACGTTCGTTTAATTTGGTAATTAATATCCTCCTTCCTGTTCAAAGGTGCCCCCCTGTCCCCTACTACGTTTGCATTGTAAAATGCTGAGGCTACATTTGTGCCAGCCATTCGTCGAGCTATCTAGAACTATTGTGAGAGTAATTTTGATGCTTGGAATGTGAAAGAGTATTGCTTAATATTAATATAAAAACAAAACGTGGAAGATTATATCTGTTATATAAAACTAAATGATAGTGTGTTACTTAATTCAGAGTAGTTATCATAATAAAACATTGTCAAATTATATTTGTTATATAAACTGATAACATAAGCAAACTTATGATTTGTACTCGTGAAAATTGCAAAATATTCTTGATACTGAATTTCATCCAAACTTGAGTGGTTTACTGGGTCTTGTAATAAAACAGTCAAGATGCAATACTCTTAATAAAGAAATAAACAAGATTATTCATTCCTCTCAGTTACCCTCCACTCTAGTCTGACTCCTCTGTGCAAGGAATGGCAGGATTAGTCTACTGTACTACAAAATGCACATAATCTATATGATCAGAGATGTATTAATCTCATTATTGCAAATTTACTGTATGTAGTGTTTTGAAAAACCTAACTACAAGACAAATATATGATGAGTAAAGAAAAACACGATCAGCAGGTTCTATTTTTATGGTAGAACACTATCTGACAGTAGTGAGAACTACTGTCTCATTTACTGATGTCAGTGCCGTAACCTGCCTTTTCTACATCACGACAAAAGGCCGGATAATTGAGGGGAAAGATTATTGAAGGCTGGATTAGTAAGAAGTCTACTGTACTAGTGCTACATGATATTTTATCAACATAACTCTTCTTTGCTTTTGTATCTGAATCTGCATGGTTTGAATAAGCTTGCTTTTCAATGAGGTATGATTTAGCCATATGCAACTTTCAAGTTGCCACATATGTGCTGCACTTATTGTGACGGTTCGCAGTGGTTGTACAATTGCACTGGTTAACTTGATGGCATTTATCGGTTTATTTTTGCAGAGCTATTAGTGATGATGTTCTTTAGTTATTTGTTGGCAACCGTAACTCTCCATCTGTTCTTTTGATGTTATACTGCATGTGGCCTGTAATATTTTTGGATTAGCCAAATATGTTGGTTGGTCCGAAGCTTTTGATCAGTAAAGGTGGTAGTTTGTGACCCGAATATTGTTTGAACAAATCAAATGATCTTTAGGAATTATATAACTCATTTTCTGCATGTTCTGGTGGAGCTCGAAAGTAAATATTGCTGCTATCTAGTGTAAACTCTAGTTCTATTTTTTAATACCAAAAGGCGTAGTATATTTTGGCATCTTGACAGTTGTGAACGATAGTAAATGAACTGTTATCGGTGAGAATTCTTTTCGTTTTCAACCAATTGATATTTTTGTGATAGTGATACTAAATTTATCATGTCCCTCTGGAACATGGCCAAAGCAGCAAACATTGAATTTATTGATTGTAAAGAAGTTATGGTTTTGATTAACGACTAATATTAGCTTTTGTCATGACCTATTTTTTTTACCAAGAATAACGAGAAGAAAAATGACTTTTGCATATAATGCATAGATTCTTTGCATATCTATTTCAATTCAATGGCATTATCATGTTGAAGCTTTTCTTTTTATACAACTAGACAAATACTACAGTACTATAGTAGGGTGGTTACCCATCAATGTCTTGCTTCTATCCAGTAGAAATGATGACATTTTCTATTTGCAGTTAACTTTCACATCATTGCTTTATAGATGAAAGAACTTAAATGTCTTGTAGTTCTATTTGTGCTTCATTATCGTTATGGAAAAAATTTCTTTGTCATGATCTGCGGAACGTTTTTTGCAGAATTTGAGATTACACTATCAAAACCTAGCCTCGCTGTTTAATGTTGTATCAGTAGTGTTCTAAGTTAGTCAATGTCAAAAAACAAAATTTACACACAAAAACAATTAGCAAGGGTACTGTAATGATTGTTATGAACATCCTGTAGATGTGTTGAATTAGTGCTTGGGCATGCATTTCTGCAGGCGACACAATGCTGTTCAGATGGATCGTCCTGTAAATGTAGACTTATGTTTAGTGCTCCAACACTATTCATAGTATTCAAGCTAAGTTTGTATTTTAAGAAGTCAATGTTTTGGATCATCTTGTATGCAGCTGGTACTGTTCATACACACTTAACTGCTTGTAAATGTATACATTGATTGCTGGCTAATTTTGGTACTTTCGGTAATGTCATTGGCCTAACCATAATATAGGTCAAGAAAAAAGATTTTGAGATGAGCATTTTGACTGGAATATTCTGGAAATTGAAATGTGATTGGAGAGAGATAACGAAATGACCCTATAATCAGCATTGAAGGATGCGTCAATGCTGCTAAGATCAGATTGGCTGAACAGTGTGACTGTTCAATCATGGTATTAATTTCTGTCCATTTGATCCGATGATATCTTCAGAAGCATTTTTTTTTTCATATTTAATTTTTGTAACTTTTTTTCTGTAGTAAAATTCTTGTTTTAGTTGGAAATTGCTGCTTCCATGTAATTAATACCGTACCGAATTAGGGGAAGGCTTCCTTTCAAACAATAAAACAAGAGTTTGATAAGTTAATTTTCACGTGGTTGTAATGATGTAATGGCTTGGCATGGCACAGAAAGGAGACAGTGTTTCATACAGATAGTGCAACTATAAATGTTCACTTTACAACACATGACTTACTCGGCATGACAGTATAATCTGTTGGGCATTAGTCATTCTAATTGAACGCTAGAAAAGTAACAAAAAAGGATTGTGAAGTTCACTCATGTGAACTTCTAAACATGTCAATGTCATTTTGAGTCATATGACCATTTTTATTTTTTGGCTGGAATTATGACCTCAGCATCAATTCAAGGCATCTAAAAATTTCTTTCGCGTTGCTTTAAAAAATACCTTATCACTCCAATTATGGGGAAAACAATTAATTTGGACCCTTCATAATACAATGCAGTCCATGGAAAGATGTTGCAACTGAAATTAATGTATGAAGAAAAGTGCTTTAAGATAAGCTACGTTTATTGAGAGATTTCATACTTTTTACAGTAGTCAGAATAGGTGCAAAATAAATAAATACAAACATTGATGAAAGCCTGAAATCAATGTTTCGGTAGAGTCTGATTATTAAAGTATTGGTCATGATTAGCATTTCTTGTATAACTAATATATATTATATAAGCTGCCTATACTAACATCGTGATGAATAAAAATGTTTTAGTAAAGTTCAAAAACAAATTTGAGCATTTATTGAGAGGGATGATAATATCATAATAAATAGTAAGTTACCGGTACAGTGTTGATTGAGCTGATTATTTTAACTCATTGCTTTTTTGTTTAAAATGCTTGCCATTTTGAGATGAGCGTCTACAAATTATGGTAATCGTTGTTTGTAATTTGTCACATGCACATTTAAGCAGCGGTGACCAGCAGACTAATAAGTACTTTCTAAAGCTAGCGAGTAATTGTGAATTTTTTTTAGTTTACCTTTTCCATATTTAGTATTACAAAACATAGCTGAAACAGTCAAGTCTTTATGTATTTTGAGGATGCAGATTAACCAAAGTGAAAAAAAAATCAAAAGAGCTCAGCTGCAGTGACAAGTCATGTTGACGCTGTCACTGTATTTTTTGTCCTTAGGTTTTAAAAGAGAACTAGACTTAGAACAAACAAACACTATTCAACAGTAACTTTTTGGTCGCTTTTTTTCCATCATGTTATGTTTTATGATATTCCATACGATGCCTTAGATCTGCATTTAAGCTGAACCGATATGTTTCCATCACAGGTTTTTGTAGCAACAATTCTATTCCCACTTTCCTCACAATTATTAATAACTTGAGATTGAAGACCTTTGCATCTGCTGTTAGAATCCAAACAACCCAGCCCATTTCATCAATAAATTTTTCCAATCTCAAAAAGATATACGTCGGGCGTCGGCCTAGACGTTACCGCTTTGAACTTAATTGAGCAATACCTTCCAATTGGAAAAACTGTTTTCCTTACAATGCCGTTATGACGTGGAACACCTTGCCTTTTAACATCAGATGAAGTGTTTTTAATTGGTCCAGAGTTAGCTGCATTCATTAATCGATAATTATTTTAACCTTTAATTTTTTTTTTTGGGGGGGGGGTCCTTCTTTATGTATGTATGTATGTATGTATCTGTCCGTTAACTCCTCCAGAGTGTTGCTTAATAATAAATAAATAAATAAATAAATAAAATAAAAACGGGTATTATTTTTTCTATATTTTTGCCTAATGGTTCTCAAACCATAAATGTGTTATTAGATATTGAGTGTAATTTTAACTAACGTTTTCACCGATTTTAATAATTTGTCAGTATTTTTGTAACGTTTTGGATAGTTCTGATCTCTGATTAATTGTGATTTTCGTTATCCTTTCTCCTTCCTTATAAACCGGTTAAACAAGAATTGACTTCACAAAGTGATGTTAGTACAGTGATGTAAAGATGATTGGAGACATTTAAATTCCTAGGTTGTTTGAAAGTTAAGATAGTAATATGCTTAAGATTCTATTAACGTTTCTCTATGTATAGTGAATGGCATTAATTTCATTAACTAGTTTTTTTGCAAAGTAAACAATTTTTGACGACTTTAAAAATGTGACTCGTATGGTGTTAAAAAGGTAGCACATTTAATCATGATGTTTATATCTGCAGTTCCTGTCTTTTTAATGTGATGATTCGGTGTTTTGTATACTAAAAAATGTTCTGTGTATTGCAGTATACAATTTACAGTATATCAGTGTAGGTGTAGCAAAATGCGGAGCTATAGTTCCTTTGCATTTATTTAGTCAGCAAGAGGTGATGTGCTGCACGCTAGTTGGTTTTAGAGCAGGCATGTGCTCTCTGGCATCCTGCATCTGCTCTCTATGGTTTTAGAGCAGGCATGTGCTCTCTGGCATCCTGCATCTGCTCTCTATGGTTTTAGAGCAGGCATGTCAAACCCAATTTGGTCTATGGGCTGCATTTGATCAGTTTTTTTTTTTACTATATTGAGGGTATAAACCCTACATACATACATACATACATGCATGTTTTTTACCATACATGCTCGCTCGTTAACATTTTTGTACCCTGATATGAGGGTCACTGGCATTTAATGTGTAGACATTTTTATACTCTTGTCTCTACTAGGTCAACTTTTAAAATAAAATAGTAAGTTTTGTGGAAACAGTTAAAAGTAAACACATGTAAACACTTATAAATTCATTTTTGGTATCCTTAAAAAAATGCAATAAAAATCGAAAATGTGAACTTGAACTAACGCATTGTAATAATAGAAGGATGTTCTATTTTATTTTTATTATACAGTACAGTATTTTGTTAATAAAACGTTAAATTGATGGGCTGACAGGTCACAGCCAGTTTGGGCTGCAGTTCAACATGCCAACATGGTATAGTGTCTAGTGTTTTTAGTTTTATCTGTTATTTTAGTTGTTTAGCTGAAGTACACAAGTCTGTATGCACATTTGTCTTTCAAATGTGAGTCTATATTAGTTTTCTGTTTGTTTTGCTTTTGGGTTTATTGTATATAGGGTGTTTCAGAAAGGTCAAATTTTAACCACAGATGCTGTGCATCAAAACAAAGTAAACAACCCATATGAACAAATCTACAATCCTTTACCATTATAATCGTGACAAATAGGAAATTAAACTTTCCCACCTCAACTAAAATGGTTTATAAACATGGGTCCGCAAATACTTTTCTTGATATAGCACAGGGTGAAGTAACACGACTTCAAGAAAAGTATTTGCGGACCCATGTTTATAAACTCTTTCAGTTGAGGTGGGAAAGTAATTACATAAATCTATTGTCTCATAATCGCTGTAGGTATGCAAATGAACAAGCATTTCTGGAACCATGTTTATATGGACTTTTTGTCTGATTTGATACATAGCATTCGACTAGTAATTCTTTCAGGAATTCTGTTTTTGCTGCATTATAATCTGAATAATTTTAGTTTTTCATTACATTAATTTGAAATTACACTGGTTTTATTCACCTGAAATTATCTGTTACAGCTCTACTATATTTTTATTCTAGCTAAACGGTTAATGTCATAATTATGATGTCTATGTTACAAACGGAATATTGTCTTTTTTTTTTTCAATGTTACCCAATGATAATGCAAATTACTTTCTGATGATCTGCTAGAGACCTTAGATTTGTGCAGTCTCATGCTTCAGAAGCTTGCAAACAATTGCATCAGCAAAGTTTCAAAGTTCAGTAATATTGTGATGACTGTTTTCAAATAGGATGTATAGTACATAAGTTATCGTAGATATCAAAATGGATCACCCCGTACCCTGTACTTACAAACTAAAGTGTTGTGGTGTTGATTATTTACACTAATCAGCTGAAAATTATCTTTAGCAACAGAAAAATAAGCTTGAGTGTTGATGTTTTTGTTACCATTACCTGTTGGCTCATCCAATCAATAAACAAAGCTTGTCATTTTATCTAGCATTCAACAAATGCCTTGTCTGGAAGATGTTTTCCACCGTCTGCTCACAGCTTCATGTGCTAAGAATAGAAATTGCTGATTTGTAAGGGATGATATTCTGATAGCCTGCTCAATAACCCGCCATCGAATCCCCCCTCCCATTCATGTTTGGAAAATCGATGTTTCGATTTGCATCTCGTTGAAATTGCAAATGACACTCTCTTTAGCTTTGACATGTTACATGCTGACCTTTCACCTTTTTTTTTCTGTCATCTACTAACCCACGCTCAATTTTCTGGTGCTTGATGTAGTACATAGCAGAAAAAAATGAATAGGCCTTCTATACTTCCAAGGAAGTATAGAATTATGTGATATGTTTAATAATTATGAATTCTGTGTTGTGTTTAACAAATTATGATTCAGCTCTTCTCAATATTGTTACTGCAAAGTGGTTCATGATCATCTAGACTAGACACCTGTTTTCAAGTACAGTACAATAATTGAAAGAAGTGAAAGACTTGTACAATCTATCATCATTAGTTAACATTGTGTAAAAAAAAGGGACAACGTCTGCATACAAAATATTCGATGTTGCAATTTTGTTTTAAACAGCAGTAGACTGATTAGCATCAACTTAAATATTATATTAAATCAGCATGACATGAAGTCATGTTCGTGTGGTTTGGTTTTGTCTGCATGCGTTTGGTGACACTTTTAAAATTAACAACTGCTTGTAAAGTAACTTTTTTCATGTGTTTATAGCTCCAGGTTTGTTTCAGTGACAGCTTGGGAGTGATATTTGATTTGGCAAAGAGTTTTGGGTGGCAATTGCATCACAAATTATTTTTGCACAATTGTCATTTTTTTCTTTATATAATTTTAGTAAAGTCAATGATAAATCGTACAAAGCCTTTTCTATTTTAGCTGCATTATAGGAAGTTATCTAACTTCCTCTTTTATTTCTCTCTATGGTTTGATAGATTTATGACCATTTCATTTCCCATTGATGCTTGGCTAAAATCGATCGAAGCCAAAATGAATACCGTGCATATTTGTACATCATTTCAACACTCACCAGCAAGAGTATAATATACTTTCATGTATACAAAACTCTTCATGTATTTATTTAGCATGACCTTTCATGATTTTCATTAAGGAAAATTAATTGATTTTGGTTCATAGTAGTGATTTACAATGTAAAGTTTTAGAATTGTAAAGTACAAGTCATTTTTGCAAAATAATTCTTATTACGGGTTGAACCATAATTGTGGAAGAATGCAATCATTGGTTAATTTCGAGGAAGTTTAAGACACTGAAGGTGATGGCACTGACTTGAATTTCAGGGTAGTGTCGTGACAACTGAAAACTAATTTTATGAGACTCTAATTTTTTTTTTTTTTAAATGACATTGATTTGATGATAATGATAAGTCCAACAATCACTTAAGTCGTTCTTTAATACTCGAGCGCTAACCAATAAAGTGCTGAATTGAAATTGATTTCCTATAAGGGGTAATAAAATCAAGTTAATTCTTTCTCAAGGTCCAGAAAGATGTATCAATATCATGTAAAAAGCGATTAAAAAGTAAACTAAATATTCAGTAGCGTTTATTGACAAGTATAACTATGAAACATACTAAACACAACCAAACGTTACGAATGTTATGTATGCGTACTGGGTACTTAAAAATCTGTAAGATGATATAGGCCTAATATTTAGATAATCCATCCCGAACATACGTTTAAAATGAAGAAAGGTCGATTTTTTAAACGCCTATAACAAGCATTTGGTATAAAATAAAAACAATTTTATATATATATATATAAAAAAGCGTTACATAAAAAGTGCTAATCGCACGGGGAATGTAGTTTACCAATAACCGTTACTTAACGATCAGGTGTAGCGATGTTGATAAGGATGTTGAGTATTTCTTTGCAAACATTAATTGATTACCGGTACAGCATTTTTAAAAAATATTTACTGTACAAATTTGATTAAAGGGCGTATTCAAATAATTGATAGAATGTTAAGCAATAAACCAAATGCAATTGACATAACCAATTTTAGGATAATATGTGACCAGTTTGATAAAATATTATAGTGAATCACCAATAGAGTACGTTTCTATGAAACCGTTGTTCGGATAATCGAGATTTTACTGCAGTTGGAGACGAGTTTCTTGTCAAAACGTAAATGATTATTTTGTATATAATTTAAGTTTAAGTGTTCGTTTCTGGCATATGTTGGAAAGTTAATCTTTCAACACTTGTGAAGTTGTCTAGTTTTTTCCCTAATTCGTTTTGCTGAATGTATATAAAAAAAAAGCATTTTCTATTGAAATCGAAGATAAGGAAGAGGGGGTGTAATCATCTCTATTTACATTTTTGACATCGAGCAATTAATCATTGCTCAACATATGGCATCACTTGTCATGGGCATGCTGTATGGCGCCTGATTAATCGAAATCAATTAATTGATAAACTTTTAACAGTTGAAATGAATATGGACAATCAGTAAAACACGATATGTAATGATACATTTTCTGAGATATCTAACCGCGTAATTTTATCTAAGAAAAGTTTTTCTTTTCTTTTTCTCGGATCTAACTAGAAATTCAAAATGACTTTCGATCACGGAATTATCGTTAACACCCGTTTTTTCGTTTTTGTATATGCTTTATATTAGCTTCACTTGTGAAGACTTTGTGAGTGAGTGAGCTGGGAATGAACGTATACTGGCATCTAAAAACGTTTATGATAATTTACTGTATAGTCCAATGCACCAAAAATCGCATAAAATGAGAACCACATAAATTGAAAACAATGTTTTTTTGTTCACCAATGTACATCTAAATTGTATTTCCTTTGGACTGATTGATTTTAAAATAATATAAAAATAAAATAAAACTGCGTATTTCTAAAGTAACAAAAATCGCACGAATCGAATAAAGAAATTGCAGAAATCGAAAATGGAATTACTCAAAAATCGCATAAATCGAATATCGAATATCAAAGATCTCATAAATCTAAATTCGCATAAAGCGAAACTATATACAGGGTGAGTCATAATTACGGTTCGATAGTAATATAAAGGCTATTACAATGAACAATTTTGAGTTTTGGATATAATAGTACTTTCATAGGGGTCTTTACAATGGCGTATCTGCATTGATTTCGCATTGTTACATTGGAAACGATGAATCTTAGATACCAAGTCATATTTAGAAAGTTGTAGCCATGGGCCCATTTAGTAAGCATCAACTTTTGTTTTATTTATTATATATAAACTCAAAATTGTCATTGTGGTACCCTTCATAATATTTCCATGCAACCGTACTTTTGACCTACTCTGTGTATATAAAAGTGCTCATTTCCCGTTTAGAGTTGTAAAAGAACTGTTAATACAGTTTTGGGTTTATCACCAAATAATGGCATTTAATTAAATGGTTTTATTCTAAATAAAATGAAAGTGATGGTGCTAGATTGCTGTGAATCAACTACTACAACTTTGCAAACGTTCACTGTTCTTGCTTAAAATACTCCTCACTAAAATGCGCATGTACAAGTGTAAAAAGAGGTGCTTTCACGCCCGACATACAGCCCTGTTCAAGGCGAGGCTAACGTTACATAACATTCATGCTGTGTGTTAGATTATTGCGAACTTGCCATTCTATAGCAGTTAATGCAAATTTATGTAGAGACTGCAATTGCCAAAAAAACTGCTTTTCCCAGAACAAATCAGTTAAAGGATGCAATTATTTATCTCAAAACGACGCGTTTTAAATGATCGTGACTAGAATGTCAAACAGACATTGTTAAACACATGCTAGTATATAATGTTTTTTAAAAAAAAGAATAAAACTCATTTATTTTTCGTATTGAATAATGTAGTTCAGTACCGTGCATGAAGTAATCGATTTCCAGAAGCTTCGTGTTGGTGAACGAAGACCATATTAATTTATTTATTTATTAATCATTTTCGTTAGTTAAATGGTTTCTTTCATTATCAGTTAATGCAAATTTATGTTGAGATTGCCTTGCCAAAAAAATGCTTTTCCCAGAACAAATGCTTTAAGGGATGCAATTATACATTGCAAAACGACGCACTTTAAATGATCATGAATGTCAACCATGCATTGTTAAACACATGATGTTTTATGTAAAGAAAATTGATATTTTTTTTAATTGAAAAGTGTAGCTCAGATGATGATGTATCAATTTCCAAAAGCTTAGTGTTTGCCAACCCGGATTAATTTCATTAATTATTGTTTGCATACTTGTGTGCGTGCTTGTTTTGACGTGTGCAGGACTTGTTTTGCCTTGTTTTTGTTTTTTTCATTTTTCTCGAGTTTGAAATTGATTGGGAGTGTTTATGGCATTGGCGTTAGCTTAATGCAGTAGTGTGGTATAGCTTCACTTGCCCCTTCAATTTTGGCCTTGTGAAGTAGGTCTGTTCTTTTCTGGCTTGCGTTTCACATTTTCTTTCACTAGCATGCATGTACTATATAGTCAGTGTTATATTAAAAGCGGCTGGTGCCAGCTTTTTTTCATGCTCTCGGGCACGTAGACCTCTACGACCACTGGAGCCAGACGAAACCGACTTGTGATTGTACAACTCAATGCTGCATAAAAGGAATTTTTTATTATTATGCAGAGAGTTTTTTGTTTCCATTTATTACTGCGTATCATGTACAATACAGTGTTTCGTTAAGTATTCTTTTTTTTTAAAAACTTGCTGCTATGAAAAAATGACTGATTTATTGCAATAAAATTTGAACAGGGTATTGACACGCCATTAATGCTTTATTTTTCATGCAAATGAGATTTTTTTTTCACTAAAGAAAACGACCGAACAAAAACATTTTTGTGATTCATCTGGTTCATTATGGTTTATGTGTTTCATAAACAATGCACACCATACAAGCATATGCAATTTAGTTTTGAATCTTTAATGTGTAATGATCAGTGTTTATGGTAATTAATTCGAAGGTTCCTCACAAGTTCTTTGTTCAGTCATGGCCATAGTTCAGTCCTGTCAGTTTTAAAAGTTTTAGGTCAGTGTGGGGAACATGCAGTGGCCTTGCCAAAAGCATTGCAGACATTATCAGAGAGATAGAATGCTAGCTATGGATAGAATTTTTATTACTGCGACATTGCACTTTAATTTATTTTCAACATTATCTGCGACATTATCTTCCGCGGTGGTGTACTTTTGTACACCATACAGCCTTCAACGGGTTTCAGTGTTTTGTGGCAGTTCTAGAATTACATGGAAACAAATTTGTAATTAGTACATTAAACAGGAAGGAACTTTATCAACCTTCCACTGCGACTATATCCGAATATACATTCGCACTGCATTATATTAAGATTTGATTTTGTGACTATTTTGTTTTGATGAGTTATTGTGTTTAAAAGCTGGTGTTTTGACGTGGATAAGAATGATGTAATAGTACAATCTATTTTATTGAATCATCACTACGAAAGCAATTAACTAATTGAACCAGTCAACTTCCACAGCTGTTGTTTTTGATGTTATATGAGTCAGTGATTACAAAAACCGGAATTATAATAAAAAATGACTTGCAAGTCACAAGCAAAACGTAGTTGGTTTTTTATATATATATATATATAGGAATAAGTTTTTTGTTTTCAATTCCGAACTACGTAGTTTTCAAATTATAGAACGAAAGAAAAGAACCGGAGGAAAACACTTCCTCGAAAAAACTAAAGAAACATTTCCTTTCCATGTCATGTAACTTGAATGTTGGAGAAAAAAAAATTGCTTTAGTTTTGTTTGTAAACAACATTTTTTTTTTAGAATTTCTCGTCACTTAAGCATCCGATATCAAAACAAAAATTTTAAAACATTATCGGAATGTTGCAATAATGGTTAGACAATGTACAACAACAAAATCGATAACTTTTAATTCACCATGGTTTGAGAAACAAATATAGTAGTTGGCCTTCGGTTGAAGTTATAGTTGGTAATATAGTCTATTTAAAACGCGGGTTAATCGATACTGACTGAACAAGTTTATTTGATGTTTCATCTCGGGTTGTAAATTCACTGTGTGGGGGTTTATTAGCACGTTGGGGCGAAAAGCTTCGTGATAATTAACTCTAGCTGGACATTTTGAAGCTACGTAGAAACCTAAGTGACTTAATTTTAAAGGTTAAATGGATTTTAGGCTTAATGTAAGCTACGCGTTTGTAGTTTATTAAAGGGGATGCGAACCCGTTAATGGAATATTGATATTGTTTGATCTATTCAAATCTAATCTATTAAAATATTAATCGATTTAATCTATCCAAATATGTATTTTGTATAAATGATTGATTTCTGAGCTTGGGTATATAATTTTGTGCTGTTTAGTTAGGTTCATTTTTCGGTTGGTTAAGGTTTTAGGCCAGCTTAAATGGATCTTGTCAAACCACAGTGAACTAATTGACTTTTTACAGTTTCCGAGTTAATTCATGAAATACGTCATGATCTAGGTATAGACTAGGAATTATATCGCTGGACCAATTAGAGAGAGTTACATTGCACGATTGAGCAACTGAAATAGCATTTAATCCTATAGAACAAACCATCTGTAAAATTACCTTTTTCTGAAATTGAAGTTTTTTGGCTTAGTTCGGTATGGTTTAATTTAAAACGATTCATACGTTGAAAAGCTAATCAAGTTAGTCAATAATGTACAAGTGTATTTGCTGTTTTATTGCAGATTGTAAAATTCACTACTCTTAGCACGTCGTTGTGTAGTGCTTTGTGATAATTAATTCAAGGTAGACTTAGTTTTTTTTAAGCTAAATAGCATATAGACACTCAAGTGACTTAATTTTAAAGGTTAAATGGATTCAGGATTAATATAAGCTATGGGGGTTTCGGTTTATTAAAGAGGATGCAAAGTAATTAAAACCCGTGAATAAATTACTGGAACTAATTATGTTTGATAGTTTAATCGTTCATACATTTGTTTGAAAGATTAAATGCCGAGTTTGAATATTCAAATTCAGGTGCGTATACAAACACACAACAGTTTCAAGTCTGTACACAAACCTCCAGTTGGGGGATAAGGTCACACCACAAAAGGAATTATCGATACATAATAATATAAATTTGTCTTTTATCGCTATAAATTTAAATCCTGTACCGTACATCACTTATAATATAAATAAATTACAAAACAAATTCCAATCTTAAGTTGGATTTGGAAACCTGTCAAACTGTTTTCCGAAAATTTATCTAATGATTTCGCGTGATCATATGTAGCTAGAGGGGGGGGGTGAGGCCTCCTCCTCCCTCTTGTATAAATGAGTTTGATTGCGAAGTTTGGTTAGATTTTAACGAACATTCGTTTGGTTAGGTTAAAATGTTTGTTTTTTTAAAGGATTTTTTTATGTTGAAAAAATCTTACACAGAGAGATTTGGGTAATCATAGTGAGCAATAATAAATTATATGAAGATAAGAATTTTTAAAAGTTAAAAATTACAAAAATAGTTTATTGTGTTTTTTTTTAGGTCACTATGGAAAGTTTAATGCGCCTATTGTATTCATGTTTGCTGGGCAGACAAAGTACGCTATAAAAAATGATGAAAAACGTAGACGCGCTGATAACAATAATTCGGAAACTTTTCTGTGTACTTTGACCGGAACTTCATAAAATGATAACAATAGCCGAATTATGTTTTGGCCGTGATCACAGTAGGCGGAATTTACCGTACTGTATATCGTAATTAGTTTTTATTGAAAATTGCAGAATTCGTGACTTCCTGTTTCAGCATGCGATTAACTGCATGTTTTTCCAGCCTTCGGGAAATTTGTCGGAAGTCACTGTTAGTGTTAGCGTGAGAAAATTATTTATATGTAAATATAGTATAGAATTAGTCATGTTTGTACGATACACATACAGTATTACTTGTTCTTCTCTTTGTAACTATACGTTTCGACACATTTTTTTTGTCTTGTGTGACGTTAAAAAAACTCGCGTTTGAAAAAGGTATTAGAAATATTCTTTATTAACGTACTTTTATACATGGAAAATTTTCTTTATTTACTGTACTTGGAAGTATTAAATTGAGGGCATTGAATTCGAGTTTCATTTGGCGTGCCTTTGTTTCACGGCTAACGAAACTTGATATCGGAAAATTTTCAAGGCAAGTAGCTTTTCGTCTTTAAGGCTAACCTCCAGTCATAGTCAATGACCAACAGGTGTGGTTAAAGAACGATGATTTCTATTTCCTTCTAATACCGGAAGTGATATATAGTAGACCTACAAAAAATACACTTTATCGATGTTTTTATGTTTTGTCAAATATTGTTCACTTTACAAGATCCGCGAGAGGGATGTAGTTGAGTTATTGATTGAAATTTTCGTGGTCGCATGGAGCGTTGAACTTTGTGAACCTAGGTCGACTGTTAGCTTTCTCCTGAAATAATGTAAATGTTTGATACATGTATATGTTGTACGTTTACATTTTTGTTTCATCTTGGCATTGTTATGGTTACGCCATGTTGACAAACTTATTACGTGATCATGACAAGAATGATGAAATTCATTGATACAAAAACCTACCAACTCATTTCCGTTTACTAATTCCAGAGATAACATTCACCTGAGTTTGCACTTGGATTAATTACTAACAATCACATGAAACACGCGTGATGCAATGTGGGTGACAGTTGTTGAGATTATTTATTTACCGCTTTGCAAAAGTTGACCTCGATATTACGTTATTTCACATTTTTTTTTCTATACGTGGAATTTTGACGATACCGGTACCTTTTTACTAATTTATTGAATGTACAATCAAAACTCTTTGAACCGCCACCCTTGGTACTCGATAAAAGTTGGCAATGATCGAGGGTAGTGGACGGATTAATTAATGTGTGAGAAGATACGTAGGTTCTGTGTTGTTCTTGTTGTTTATTATTTCACGATCCATCGGGATCAAACAGAATCAATACAATAAAAACAGAGAAAGAATAAAAACTTGACTTATGTCATTAGTGGGAAAAATTGGGCGTGGGGGCGGTTTAACGGGGGTCGACTGTAGTTATTTTTGTAAACATTTATTTGTGCAACTTTCTAGTATTGTTGTCATTGTTGAAAAGTTTTTGGCTTCCCATATATTGTAGTTAATTTGTATATCGCTTTGTTGGTTACAGTACGCCAACATGATTAGAGTTCAGGGTGGGGGAACCATTTACGTCAAAGTACGTATGCTCGTATGTCATACGGGTAAAAGTTCGTTTTGCATTCTTGGAATGCCACGTGAGCGAAAACTGATGCGCATTGTGTCATGATTTGTTTTCAAATCGATCCATGTGAAAACGATTGATTTCTCTCTTTAATATCGGCCACACCTAAAAATACGAATGATAAACGATGATTTGACGTCGATACGACTAATTTATCGTCGAATTGCTGCAAGCTAGGCGCGTGCACAGGCTGCCACAAAAATGCTGTTGTACCAGAATAACACTGGAACAGAGCGGGAAGACTGTAGTTTTTTTTTATATTTTTATCTCAACTTGTGCCTCCAGACGCTAGGTGGCATTCACCACGAGCATATAGGAAAGGAAGGCTCGTCAAGTTTACGCCAATCCACCACATGGGCGCGCTACGCTATTCTTCAGTGTTTTGACCTTCAACCAATGAGAGGACGGGAGAATCTTGGAAATTTTCCATTCACGTGACCGAGCGGGCTCCGGATAAATAGAGGCGGTGGGAGGGGAGTCGTTTCATTCAACGTTGTTGTATCGCTTTGGTGAAGTGTTGTCGTAGTAAGCACGTTGCCTGCTTGTTTACCTTTGACCTTTCCTTCAATTCCTGCCGCCCCTTTTGACGTGCTTCTCGTCGCACATTCACATTTGTTGACTGTGATTACATCCGAAAAGTTCCTGCCGAAAAAAACTCCTGGTCCAGTGGTCGAACGAATCCAAACGGACTTACCAACTCTGTCTACTAGCTAAACCGCCGCACACTAACAGTCGCAAGAATGGCGTTTATGATGCCCGTTGTGAAAAACCAATACAACATCTACCCTTGCCGTTCGAGAAAAAGCAGCACCTGCAGCAGCGCGGATGGCGGTTCACGGAGTAGGCAAGTGTCTGAATCGGCCAAGTCGACCCCGGACGTGCTCTCCACCTCCCCTCAAAGCACCGCCAGTATGAGCATGACTCCCCGCCACATCCGCTACGCAGTGCGTTCCAACTCGCAAGACAGCAACGGCTCGTCTTCATCCTCGTCATCGGCCACCTCTTCGGCCGCCATCCCCTCGCCCAAGTCTGGCTCGAGCGGCTCGCTACAGAAGTTCCACACGAAACTGGTGGAAAAGCTACGTCGCAAGTTCAAAGGCAAGACGGCGGCCGACGACGAGGATGGTCCCTTGGAAGAGGAAGACCGCGACGCCAAAGCCCGCTCGTCTTCGTAGTGCCTACTTTCCCCCGGACACGGACTTGAGCAGCAGCAACAACGAGGGAGTGACGTGACGCGGCGCCGCCCACGCCTCCTCCTCGACCGAGGCTGTGGTCACCACGGACGCCGGCGAAAAAGCGACCCTTCTTCGGGTGCCAACAACAACCATCTCCACCCGCGCCTTGTGGCCTGTCGAACTTCATCACCACAGTTAATGTCGCTGCCCGCGTCGCTGGCTCCCTCTCCTCCGCATCGCAACGACGCCTCGGCATCATCATCATCATCACCATCGTCGCCACCCACCAGGTGGTCAGCCACCCACGCCAACAGGAGCGAGGTGGAAGCAATGGGACAACATCCCGACAAAATATCCCTCCTTTGATTATTGCCAACAAGTTGCAAGTGCGAATCAAAAAGGGAGAGGCGAGATTTACTGATCGGTTCAATAACTGACTGACTGACACTTGACTTAATTGACTGACTGACAAGTCGTAGACTTGAGACAGAGAGGAAAAAAAAAACAACCGAGGCTCGAAAAGAGTTGTGTACATATGCACATTTCCTGTATTTGCTAATACTGTATTACAAAAGTGTTTCATGATGGTGCATTACAAAAGGACCAGTCCATTGTCTTTTATTTAGTCTTTTCGTTAAGGGGGAAAAGTACCAGCATCCTTGTTATAAGTTTCCTTGTTTTGTCTGAGGAGCTTTTTATTAAGGGTAAGATTTCCTGCTTTCACTTTACTTCACTTTTTGTTTGTCTTAATTGATTTGCAATTGGAAGCTGCACAGACATTAAAAGTCTTAAAAATAAATCTGTGACCTGACAAGGTTACGCTTCATAATAACTGTGTAATTATACCAAACCGGCGACTAGTTTCGTGATGGGAACAAATTCTATTGATTCATTGTGTGCATGTTATACATGTGATGATTGCATGAATGCTTTAAAACTATTTCAGTTTGCCTATTTGTACAGAATGTATGAAATCAAATGATGTTTTGATTAAAAAATGATTTTTTTTTATCTGAGAAATTGGAGTATTTTCTTATTTCGTACTTTTTTTTTTAAAGCCGTATTTTTTCATCATGAGAATTCATCAGTCTTTAGTTGAGTTAATTAACTTAATTCATAAGTTGGTGGCAAAGTGTGAGTGTTGATCGTTAAACATGGAATGTGCGGATTTAATGAATAACTTTTAAAGCCGTTCAGAGGTGTTTGAAATTTTAAAGTGGGCCTACTCATCTCTTAACAGCTGAGCTGAGTGAGAGCAATATTGTTTCTGGTTCATACTGTGCTTCATAAGCAAGGGTGTTATATCGATCGTTGTGTAGGAAATTTGCACTTCACTTTCAGTTTCTAATAAGGCGATAAGCCATTTGTATGAAAATTTCGTTCCATTTTAGGTGGAACAGCGCGAGCTATTTTTAACTTGACGAGTGAGTTTTTATTTAGATTCAGGCTAGATACACACCGTTCATGTTATCTTAGCACCTTAGAAGAATGTGAACTCAAGCCAAGAGAAACGCATACCAACAACCGAAAAGGGCTTAGGAGGGTGTGCCAAGCGGATTTTTTGTATATTTAAATTAGACTGGGTTATTCACGTTGACCTAACGTTTAGATATAAGTCGCATTTATTATATTGCATTAAATCTAAATGATGACGGAAGATACACAAGTCAATATCAACCCCCCCCCCCCAAAAAAAAAATAAACAACCAACATTTCCTCAATGTTCACCGTGAAGTGAACATCTGCTTTAAGTTGCCTTTTTCCTCTACGACTCACTGACTGCATTCCGATTCCCATTTCAAAACAACGCCACGAGTGTATCGCTTATTGGTCAAAACGGAAGGCGTGCTTACAAACCGATGACGTTGAGAATAAAAAAAAGTAACATTAAATGAGCCGAGCACATTAAATGAACGAACGTGCATAGCAAAATGATATGTACGCATCTGTACTGGCGCCGAGAATCTAGGCACTTTAGTACGACCTTGGCAGCTTCCCAAATGACACGTCTTGCCAAGAAAATCGTTATTTTTAGCGTGTACAGTATATGTATGCACTGTGCTTTTATTCTCACGCCACTACTGGTTCAGTTATATCAAATGAGTTTTTCTGAGACGTCATATGAATTATTAAAAGTCGAATCAAAGAAAAGGATGCGATTTAGTTCTATAATTCTCCGTTCAATTTTCAGACATGTCGATGTGATAGAGTACTGTACGTAGTCGTCCTATTTGATAGAAAGTTATATTTTTAGTTTCTCAAGATATTTTAAGCATCTGACCAGAACCTGACAAATAACTTAGAAAAATGTCGGAAAGTGAGAGCAACAAAACCATATACCCGGCAGTTGATATTGCTACTCAGAGCCATACGAGTTTATTGCCTATCAAAAACTTAATGTATATATACACTAATATACACTACAGTATTTTTATTTTATTATTAATTCATTTAGCCTACAAGCTTATATTTGTTCTAATAAGTTCTATTATAGGTTGGACCTCATTAAAGCTTGGAACCAGACAAGTGGTCGGTTTAGCATGTTTTCCGAACCAATGAAGACAAGGGTGAAAGATGGCAAAAGAATGCATATATTTATGAAGTACTGTACTGTAAATAATGCATAAAGTACTGCACTGCATTACTGATACCATTACAACTTACAAGCATAAAACAAATTATGTTCTGGATTAGTGAGATGATACTAATCATGTGGTTTCATCAAATTCTAGCATTGTTGGTTTTTTATGGAAATCAAAAATTATAATTCAAAAGTCTTTAATTTTTTTCTATTGGTTTTTTATGGAAATCAAAAATTATAATTCAAAAGTCTTTAATTTTTTTCTATTCTAGTAAAAAAACGCGAAAACCCATTTTTCATGTAAGAAATTAAATGTCATGCGAAAATTACGCACTTTTCAAAGAACAAAATTTTCACATTACTTTTTATTTATTTATTTATTTATTTATTATTTATTTAAGAATAGGACGAAGTCTCACAATACAGTATACATGACTACACAAGTGGAAAACATTCAGAGAACAACAAATACAAATAATATGCAAACAATGTTAAGGAAAACTACAACTGTATGGAAAATTGTTATGGTTAATAATTAAAATTAGTATAAGCATTTATTATTTTTGTGATAGTTTTATGATAGTGTGGAGTGTTACTTGGTGCAGCTTTCTTATTCGGATAGGTGGATCATTCCAGGCCATGAAGTAATTAACGGGATAGAGATTGTAGTTGAATTTACATGACTTACCGTTTATGGCAAATTTGAAACTGTTAGAAGGTCTTGAATGTGTTGGATTATTATAATACTTTGTGTAGTAATGTAGCGGGTGTGAATCATTATGTAAAAGAGTTGCAATACCTTTTAAATTGTTACTACGCATTAATCTGTGAATAGTTGGAATTTTATGTTAACCGAGAAATCGCTTGTGGCGTTCCTTTATAGGTTCCAGTTTAAGTTAAATTATTACAAAAACCAGCCTTTCGGATAACGGAAAAGTACCCTGTACGTTATTGCTGGTTGTGTGGTACAATGCAGGCTCTAGGTAGTGTGGTTTGATACGTTTTCTTAATATTGATGCTGTCGAGCTCATTAGGGCCTGGTGACATTTTTACAATTTCGAAGAAATCGCTTTTAAAGATCTGAACTTCTATTGGTGTATATGAGCTACTTCACACTACTAATATTTTTGCACATTCGTTATTGTTTGGCTCAAAATCATGCGTTAGGTAGGTAGAATTGCCCATAACACATCGAAAATGCTTTTAACTTATTTTTGACAAAAATGTAACTCAACACATTCACCAGGCCTTTAAATGACTAAAACATTTAACGGTTTACTGTACTACTTAACACATTAATTTTACTTTCATTTATTTTCCTTTATTTTGTTGTATTTTCGGTCTCTTTTGGGTTGTTTAAGGTGAAAATAAAATAAATAAAAAATAAACAATGAGCAGACATTTAAACTAAATGAATTTTTTCGTTCCACATAAGCACATTAATGAATCCTCTACAATAGAGTATTGTACTAGATTTCAGATTTTTTTGTTTATTTTAAATATTAACTCCGAGCCCATTTTTTAGTAGAGGAATGAAACCAGTCATGAAACCGAAACAATCATGGCAGCCGTGAACGTCACAGTGCGTGAAAAAAAAATTTGTATCGAACTTCAAGAAAAGCATATACAGTATCTCCTGAATTAGATTGCAGCGCCATCCCAATCGGCGTCTCTAGGGATACGAAAAAGGACCGAATGTGGTAAGTTAATGGTTTAGTAGATTTTAAGAGAGTAAGGAACCAGGAACTGATTTCAGTGAGACATCTAGTTTTTGTCTGTTTCGCAGCTATTGCACTTGTATTGATGACGCATTATTTTCGTCCAGTGATGTATGATCACAGGAACTCGTGGAAAGAACTTTACATAGGGCTCTGAGCTTTTATATTAGCAACACATGATTTACGCCGTGAACCATGGATTGCAAATATAAATCTATAAACTACTACCGACCACCGTGAAGTTTACGGTAGTCGGTAACAAAAGCTTTCTTGAAAGGCTTCCAGGGTGGTACCCAATAATCAAACAGTCATAGCAACCAGTGCCGGCTGAAAAAAGTATGCACTTACATTTCATACAGCTAATTAGCCTGTTTTGACTTTATGGGTCGTTATATTGAACAATAAACAATAAAATAAAAATAAAAAGCCTAACAAATCTGCAGTTAACGAGGGATATTAATAAATATGTATAGTTGATTTAAGAAAAATAATGTGGATGTTGCGTGAATATTTTTGACATAAAAATTCTCGACTTTTCACATGTCGACTTATTCAACTTGTTTTTTATTTTTCAATTTTTAATCACATTTGTCATAAAAAAAATGCATATTTTACATATACTTTATTTTTATTAATCTGTTAATCTAAAAGTTGGTTATTGTTGATTAATTAATTGGATATTAGTGTCTGAATTCACAATAGGCAATGTAATCGTTTTTTCAAATCAGAAGTATTTCATTCCCGAAACCAGCAACAAAAACCGAAACCTGAAGTTTAAGACTGACACCAGAGGTCACAGTCATAGCCGACCATCCAACTCGAGAATTCGAATATTTGATATTCGAATATATTTGCCTGTTTCTCAACTAATTGATATTCGAATATTTTTTTCTAAATATTCGAATAAATGAAGGGCCTGTTGTAAAAGGGCGTATTTATTGTACAAATAACATTTGTACAATTTCGAGGAAAAACGTGTTTAAAAATTTGAACTTGTCTTGCTGTAGATGGGCTACTTCAAACTTCTTGCACCAATATCTTTGCATACATTGTTTTGTTCAAAACTATACTTTACGGAGGTAGAATTACACCTAACACATTGAAAATGCAATGCTGCTAGGTCATTTTGACAAAAATGTTAATTAACACCCTTTTACACTAGACCCTTCAATTATAAATTTTTAATTAAAAAGCAAAGGTTATAGCCTTAGGTTTTTTTCATATTTTGGATTTAACTTAAGCTTTGCAAGCGTGTTGTCTGCATCACGAATAACATTTTTTTGCAAGCGGATCTCCGAAATTCGGAAATTACGCGAATTACGACACATAAATTTTGATTTTTAAAAGACATTTTTTTAGATTTAAAAATATAAAAAATTCTACACAATATTTCTTTCGTAAAGGCAGTTTTAATGCATCACCATCACCAATTGAGCAACCTTACGTGCCTCTTGAAATTTCTTCAATTAAGCAGAACCGCCAACCCTTGTTCTGGGACAGGGGTTCCCAAACTTTCATGGACTGCGTCCCACTTTTACAAAGTAGCATTACATTGGGACCCATCTAGCTTATGTTATGAAAATCGGGAGGGGCTAAAATGATAATTTATTAATACATTTTACTACAACTAAGCAAATTAAAGTATAACAACTTCACGTTCTAATTTTTATTTTTCGCGAAAAATTACCCACCAAAAATTGGCTCGCGACTTACCAGTGGGTTTCGACCCACACTTTGGAAAACCCTGCTCTGGGAGACAGGTGCAACTACCCAGCCTAGAGGGCTACGCACCATCCGCCTCATCTAAGTTACTGTTTGCAAATTAGATGAGAGTGTCAACCCCGAAGAACTGAAACTTGATCTCGAGTCAAAAGGCCTTATTTTATTTTATTTATATTTTTTTCCTATTTTTTATTTATTTTTTTTACTGTACTTTTTTTATTTATTTTATTTTATTTATTTTATTTTTTTATTTTATTTCATTTTATTTTATTTTTTTTTTTATAATCTCGAGTCAAAAGGACTTACCGTCGTACAGTGCAGCTACTGGCTCACTTTTGATTAAACAGTTTCTACAAACATTTTCGTACGCATTGCCGCAGAAAATATTCGCAAAACTCAAAAAATTATGGCACTTTTAAATCGAAAAAAAACCGACTTTTTTGAACCATCCGTATTTCAAAGTGTTGTAACTCGCGTACTTTTCTGAATTTTGGGATCTGATTGTAGGCAACAAGCCTGCTAAGTTTCAGACGAATCCATTTTTTATCAAAATTAATTAAAAAACAAAGGCTATATATAGTCTTACGTTTTTAATTAATTTTGACAAAAAAATCACTATTGTTGAAACTTCACATACAGCATCTCTGAGGCACGCTGAACACGCTTGTGCAATATGTAGCTCGATATTCGCAAAACTCACAAAGTTATGGCACTTTTACGTCTGAACAAATGACACTTTTAAAACATCCGAATTTCAAAGTCTCGTAACTCGCGTAATTTTGCGAGTTTCGACGATCCGATTGCACAGAAATGTTATT
>JAQIWH010002281.1:0-25563 GCA_034695005.1 Cryptops parisi | reverse complement strand
ATCACGCAGGATTAATTAGTATACCAAGTTTAAAGTGTCTACGATACTGGGAACATATGTAAAAACGAACTTCAAAAGTTGAAACATCTACAAACATTTTTAACGAGCAGTCAAGTTAAATAAAAGGTTGTAAAAACATGACATATTGATAACTGAATATTAATATCGTTAAATAATTGAAAGGCTTCGTGTAAAAGGGTGTTAAGTGACATTTTTCACAATTTCGAGGAAAAGTTTAAAGATCTGAATTTGTCTTGTTGTCTATGGGCTACTTCACGCTTCTTGCATTAATAGTTTTGCATATATTGCATATGTATAATTTTTCATATATTGTTGTTTTGCTCAATATTATCCGTTAGAAAGGTAAAACTACACCTAACACATTCAAAAATACTTCTAAGTCATTTTTGACAAACATCTTACTTAACGTCTTTTTACACCAGGTCTTTCAATTACAAATTAACGGTAATACAATTTTGTTAATAAAAAAATCCGTACGTAACATACATTAGCAATACAAACAATTTATAAGTCGCAATTATTAACCACCATGATTTCATAGTTATAACTAACTATTGCTGAATCAATTTTAATCAAACGTATAAAAATCAGAATATTTAGTAATTTTCATATATCCTGGTGAACTAACAAAATCAAATACAATGAAAACTAATCCTAAATCACCCATCCATCTTGAATGTGATCGATAATCGTTATGACGATTAATATGTATTAATGAAGTAATATACAGTATACTAATCATAAATATTAATTACAGTACATTTAATATAAATTAATCTATATCATTATTAATTGGTGAATTATTGATAAATTTATTAAAAATTAACCCAATCATGTAATTAAATTTAAAAACTCTGATCTTCATGTACTATATATCACAAGCATTAAGAAACTACCCTTTAGTTACACTTCACGCAATGCACGTCTATGTGGAGTGTAACTAAAGGGAAACCATTGGCGGGTTTGTGCTTCGGGCAATGTAAGTGATACACCACACTTTTTCCCAAAATGACATTTTTTACATCGAACTGTCACTCAGTACCGTTTCTAGCTCGTTACTTTACCACTTCCTGAAATTTCCAGAAAATGACAGCATAATTTAGAGAATCACCTTGTTGCTCAGTATTGTAATCTATGGAGTTTCTCATCAGAAAAGCAGCTAAGTTGAACAATTTTAAAAATTTAACTTATCAGTATAATGCAAAACCCTTAAATTTACAAACACTAGCCACACAAAAAACAACTAAACTGGCGGTTACGAAAAAAAAGGCGATCTTTTTCCAACCCTTTTATCTACGCATACCAAATTTTGACCACACATGACGGACTATCGCCAAATCCCTCTATACTAATTTCAATCTTCTTGCGTAAATAAAAAAACAATACACAACACAAAAAAAGTAGAGTGACATTACCCCCCACGAACTTTCACCTCAACCTACTCGACGTAATCTATTTTTCAAAATAAAACCACCTACATGTTTGGTTGAGGTGGAGGAGATATTGAAACGACGGAGGGGTCTTTGAATGATGTATGACGGGCATCCATAACAATTCAGTTTTATTTCTTTCCCTACTCCTCTGTTGCGATTTTTTCCCATATAGTTCTTACCCATACACACACACAACGGATCATCAGTCATCTTGCGGTTGCGAATTACACGCGAATTTATCACCCACATGTCTTCTTTTCGTCGCTCCATCAATCCCAAGAGAACGAAAATAGAACAAAAAAGAAAGTTCCGAAAAATGTGTTTCAGCATGAGGTAAAAGAGAAAATGTAGAATGATGGACTATGCGTCTGTGTGTGATGGGACAGTGGGAAAAGAATAGGGAGGAGAAAAAAAAAGAAGATGGCGAACCGGATAAAACGGAAATGGGAACACGTAGACTTTCCCATCAAAATGGCGGAAGCGAGAAACGTGAAGAGGTGGTGCGAGACAAATGTCTTCTTTCCACTACCAACAGCATAAAAAAGTAGGATAGGAATTTATAAAATATGTAGGGAAGAATATAAAAAAAAAAAGATGAAGTGAAAGAAGCTAATTTTAAAGTTTTCTGGAAACATTTTTTTTCATTCACCCCCCCTCCCCTAAAAAAAAAAATCGGTTCGTTTAGGACTTTCATTTACTCCATTGTGAATGAAATTTTCGCAAAGTCGACATTCTTTCGCAATATAACCGAGTTCTTTCCTTATATCGATCAAAAAAGATGGTAATAATAATGAAGAAATATAAGAAAAAAAGAAGAAAAACAAAACTCATTCCATTGCCAAATTCTCTTTCTTTTTTATACATACATATATATCTATTTTCTTTTCTCGAATCATATGGGTATCATTTCAGCTGAAATAATAACATAGAATGATGAAAAATATTTGTTTTTCCCGAATCATCTCCGAACAGACCGAAAAAAAAATAAACCATCATCGTCATCATCATGACAGAGCATCCGTAAAACAACCAAGCGTGTTCTAACGTTGTCATGGTAACATTGGAAAGCTAGTTAAGCGAAAGCCATTTAATTATTGATTTGGTATCATCAGTTTTGTTGCCTGTCATACGATATACAGTAATTATTATATTTTTTTTCCTTGTATCTGATATTAAATAGGAAAATTTCATTAAGTTTGAAAAATTTCATTAAAAACTCCCAGAATCAATTTCGAAATGACATATTCAACATTTATGATCCTTTATTTTTTATTTTTTAAAATCCAATTACTCTATTGGAAAAAGCGAATGGAAAATTTACTGTTCAAAACATTTCCAAATATAACCAAGCTAAAAACCCTATTAAAAACGCATTAAAAGAAAGGGGGGTGCCTAACTTAAATGACAAATATTACTGTCCGACCTTTAATCTAATTTGTAGAACGCGTAGGAAGTCAATTACAAAAGTCGATGGTGCAAAAAGCCTAAAAATAAAAACGAATAGATAAATTATTTACCATTGAGAACAGCTAAAAGCAATTTCTTATATAATCCCTTCAAACTACAGAAAAACTCAGAAACATTGGTGTACAGAAACATTTACTTCTCATAAAATACCAAAGAACATACTAAATTCCTGTACCGAAGTATAAACTGTTTAAAACCAAAGTTTCAAACCGTATAATGATGATTCCATTTTTAAGACAAAATATTTAACAATTAAAGGACTCGGGCAGTGACCGGTAAACTTCACTTTTTAAAATGTTACAGTATCGACAAAAAACGTTTTAAACAGTAAGTGAAACAATAAACAATAAACAGTGATTTATTGTTTCAAATAAATCATTTAGATATGTACAGATCATTTTGTTAATACATTTTTGGCCACATGAACTTTACTGTTAATACATTTATTTTCACAGTAAAGAATGATGTAAAATGGAACTGTCTGTTGTTTGTTCTAAAATCAGTACACAACAAATAAAGAGCTCCAGAACAGCTGTGAAGCTAATTTGGCTTATGCATCCAATAGTCACTGTCAGCGCCATCTATGATAACATCTCGGTATCTGAGCATCAGACTGGCCCGTTTCTTGCACCAAACGACGCAGAATTTCGAAACGGTTACTGCCCCGATCCCTTCAATTCTAAAACTCGTTACTCGTCATTGTCATGTTTAGGTTTCATTGTTGATGACGTCATATCATCTCCCCCAACTTTAATATTTTAGCTGGCATCGCACAATAATAGCAGCGGATTGTGCAATCGTTGTAAATGCTTTACTATACACTTGTGGTGAGCAGTTTTATTATACAGAGTGGCGCAAAATAACCTTAACCAATTTTTTTCTGTCATTTTAAAAAAAAACGTGTAATAAATGAACTATTTAAACGGTGAAGGAAAGTAATATTCTTGGATATGTTTTTTGTCCCAGATCTTTTTCTTTGGACTGCTTCAAGAATAAAGTGTATGCCAAATAACCTGTCAAGCCATAGAGGTCATCCGGCACGATTTAGCTAAATCATCTTCTGAAATTCTGGTAAATTAAATAAAAAACTTCGTGAAAAAATGCACATTTTCGCGAACAAAAAATGAGATGGTAATTCAGCTGATATTGCCTTTCACACATGATGTAAAACGTGTCCGATAATTATAACCTACTTTATTTCATAGTTATTTTATTCCACTTCGTTTTAAAGTTACAGAGAAAGCAAGTAGTTAAGGTTATTTTGCGCCATTTAATGCTTTGTGACAAGTGAAGAAAACACTCTGATTTGAAAACATCGAGAACACAAGTTACGAACCCCAGAAATAAATAATTTTAAAGCCTTCAACGTCTAAGGACATTGTATTTATATAAAAGTAAAACATCTTTTTAACCTGAACAAAAATTTTCATAATCCGGCAAAATAAACCAACATGCTAATTTTTCACAAAATAAAATTAAACATCGATTTAAAAAACTTCAATATTCGATTGAAATCTAGCCTAAATTTGTTTTGTGTTTGAAAACTAAAGGTTCTTCCCCTCCCGTTTCTTCCTCAACCCGTTCGTCAACACTGAAACAAAAATGACCACAAAAAAAGCAAAAAATAGCGAGTGAAACGACACAAAATAAATAAATAAAGGAGCTAAAACAATAGAACCCTCCAGAGTGCAGATTCGATGGCCAATTGTAAATAAAGTCGGCTATTCAACTTTTCAATTTGTTTTTTATTCGTCCCCTCTTTTCTTCCTCCATTTATTACCGCCGTTTGCATTTGAATGAAGATGTCAACCCGATTTCCAACCATTACCGCCCCCGCAATCGCTTTCTCGACGCTAAATTACCACCCGAGACCTTTTCCCCCATTTCCTACTGTGTACTAGTAGAGTAGAGAGTACTTCTTCTCACTCGTCTTCCTCTACCCTTTTTGGTCCGGTTATTTTTTAAACGCTTGTCATTTGAACCGAAAGACCAAAGCCCACCGGAAATTGCAATCGCTACGTGCTGCCACCTGCCACCCAGTGTTAAAAAAAAATGCAACCATCCTCATGACACCCCCGATATTGCTTTTTAGTAAAAGCTCTATTACCTTTTCCTTGAAAATAAAAATACTACTACTAATAATAATAGAAAAATACCCTCGTCGCGAAGAAGACAGGAAATAAAAGGGTTGATGAAGAATGTAAGTGAAAATTACAATGAAAAAAGCCAAAAAGAAAAATCCGAGTCAGCGCAAACGATTGGGAAAATTGTGTTTCGATCAGATTTCTAACGTTTAAAGTGCGTTCTTAAAAACCCAAAAAGTTAATTAGAATTTTTAAGTGAAACGTGTCTGCCAACTTGAAGCGCTGATTCTACTTCCACTAATGCATCGCTATGTTTGTTGTGAAGAGGAAAACTCATTTCCGAATGGCCATTAAAAAAAACAGCTCGTGATCAACTAAGCACTCCTGGTGAAAGTGCAACGTCGTGAATAACCAGTCTAAGCCAATCAAAATGCACTCCACATACGTAACTCCAACTAAACTCAGTAATCTATAACTGAGCAAACCTAAAAAATCAGCCCCTCCCCCTCCTCACACACACACAAAAAAACTCCATAAATGAGTACTTTCTTTTTACATTCTTCTTTATATCTATATTTCTCTAACGTATGCACCATGTTCTAAATCCACGCAGGTTTGCTATAGCAACCAGGGTAAACAATGATATCCACGCCGCCGGTAGATGGTGTATGTTACGCCAGGGCAATCATCTAGTATATGTATAATTTGTTTAAAAAAATCTAAATACCCAATACAGTTAAAAATAAATTTTTATATTATAACTACACTTTCCTGTATATTTTCACACTTTATATAAGCCTACACGCAAAACAACACGTAGGTTGTCTGTGTTACTTGTGAACCAATATTTACAACATAAACTATATACCAAAGGATTAAGTTTTATGATTACCTTATCTACCAAATAAGTTTGTAGATTCATCTTTTAAGAATCTCTGTAAAAATGAGAGGTTAACGTCGAAAAAAGCGCTCTAATTTGATTGGTTATCTGACTCAGCACAGGTAAATTTGACTTTACAATAAAATCCTTACTAACAATACTGTATATAGTCAAAACCCAATCTCATTAGTTAAAACGAGATTAACCGTAACCACGGTTAGTTAACGCGGCCCAAGGCGACCACAAACGCTATAATTGCATGTTCTAAAATCGATCAGGTAATTCTAAATTTGACTAGTCAGAACTGGGATTTAACTGAATTATGACTGCAACATATACACCTAATCTACACGTAAAGTATGTAACTCACCTCTCTGACTTTACGGTGGACAGTGACTTTATGCCATTGGTTGTCATCGAAGCGAATTCGGGACGGCTTCACCTGTCGTTCGAGGGCCCCTGCCCCGAGGTTAATGGACAACACCACACCGCCATCTTTGAGGGCCAGATTGAGGAAATCGTCTCCATCGCCGGTGTAGAAGAGAAGACCATTCGGCTGCCTCGTTTTGAAATAAAGCGACACTTCATCCGTTGAGCTGACGATAGGTTCGCCACCCACTTTGGCCAAATCGTACGTCAGGAATTCCGAACCACGAAAAGTAGCTTCGGAAGGAGCTTTCTCTGCAATCGAAACAAAGATATTATAAAATTACTAACTTTTATTTTTTGAAAAAAAAACAGATCGTAACCCGTGATATAGCACGGGACCTAAGTTGGAATTATATACACTAGTAATAAATAATTAATTTTTATTTTATGACATTAACTTTAGTATTATTTATTTATTATTAATTTTTCATGAACCACTAACTTTATTTATTTATTTATTTATTTATTTTGAATTCACCGTCCCATAGGAACAAAATAACAAAAGAAAAACAGTTCAAGATCAAATAAAGACTATAATCGATCGCGATACAAAATATGTAATCTTAACTTTTTTGTAAAATGGAAACATGGAAATGGAAACGTTATTATTAATTTATTATAATTTATATGATAAATTTCGACTACATGGAAAAAAAATTAAGTTGAGCGATCACATGACTACTTGAGGGAGTTACTAAGCTCATTCCAGTAGTCATTCGGGACTGTCTAATAGAGTACCACACACTGATATGGGAACCCAAATCTTTACGTTATGGTACATTCCTGAAGCGTTGAAACTGGCTTTTATATAGTAAGATATCAATAATATGGTAAACAATATCAATAGTACGGTCCCCCACCATACTCCCGGGAATACAATACGTGTACAGCTAACTCTCGGCTTACGAACATTCACTATAACGAAATCACAATTCATACAAATATTTTTTTCCTTATTACATTTAACGCTTATTATATTTTTCGTCTACAATTAAGCCTAGTACGTATCCTTTTGTCGTCAGTTCGGCATGATCATGCCAGATTGCACAGACAAAACGGCACCTTTGGACGGCAAGTTTGACGAATTGCATGAACTGAATGAGTAGTGTGGACGCGAGTTTTGCGTCGGTCTTGTGTATCAAACTGATCTCATGCCAGACTGACGACAAAACGTCACGTGTAGACTTAACACATACACATTATAATGAAACGTATCCCTACAATATAATATGTGAAAAAAAATGCGATCACATAAAAATGGTTTTTAACCTAAAAACTTTTCAAAAAAACTATTTAAATGTTAGTTTTAACTTTTCATTAATTTATTAATTCACTTTTTCTAATCGAAAATTTAATTTTATACGGTAGTAAGTGAAAACTATTTGACTAACTAAATTCATTTTATAGTACATGTACTAATATATGTTTAACATTACAAATTGAGTTGGCAAATCGCTCAATAATGATTGACAACTAGTACACATATTCAATGCAATATTCACACATATTGGATACCATATCTATATTTAAGGGACAAACTTCTTTGATTTCGATTCTGCCTTCGAGTACAAAAAATATCTTTAGAAAAAAGTTTCAAATTCAGAGGAAATCCCTTCCATTTTTTCTAATATTTTCATTTCACTGAGATTTTTTTTTTTTTGTAAAAACGTCGCTTATTTAAAAATATAAAATAAAATAAAATAGATATAAAAACTCCATTTGATTGACAGCTCGTCCTAACAACTCATAATTTTTCTTCCTCTATGATTTTTCTCCCAACTATCATTTCAATCCTTTTCCATCCCCATCATCCTTTCGTCTGAAAATCCACCAAAAAAAATTTTGTTTCCAAAAAAAAAAATTTCAAAAAATTAAATTTGAGAAAAAAGTATGCCAGAGATAAAAGAAAAAATAACACGATAAAAAATAACTCCAGCAATTTACACCAAAAGTACTGTTATTAGAAAGTCTTTAAAATTTGCAGTTGAGTTTCAGAACCTTTGAATAACTATAAAAAGTAAACAACATAAGTTAATATAACTTTTAGAAAACGAGATACAGTTCATATTTTTAATATCATTCTTAATTTTTATATTGCATCACCTTCGCACCTTTAAATTCATAAATATTGTACACTAGTAAATAATCCGTCAAAAATGACGGTAAAGTTTTTCATTACGCAATTCATTGTTTTAACTTTAACTTTAACGTTATTTATTTATTGTTTTAACTCATATTGCTTGATAATATTTGTTACAGAAAGTGTATCGATTTTTGATATAAATCTCGGTATTTTCACACACGGTGGCGCTTTCATAGCTGGTGAAGACGAGAGGAATCTTGTCTTTTATAGAATAAAATATCGTTATATTACGCAACTTTTGCTACTCCCTATACAGCAGTACACAGTACTTTACAATTTGTAGAAAGTTGCGAGTAGTTTAAATACTGTACTCGATACATATCAAATTATGATAATGTTTCTTAAAAACATTTTTGGGTTATAAATATATACTGTAATAAAATATGGTCTATAATAAAATATCTTCCAATATAAAATATTTTTATCTTTTGATATAAAATATTTCCAACGCAGTCACTAAGGAAGGTGATAAAAAAAACACTTGAGAATAAAATATATATATATAAAAAAGAGAATAATGGAAGAAAGGGCAAATAACCCATAAGAAGGGGGTGGGGGTAAAAGAGAAAAGTTGAACAGTGCAAAAGAGTGAAAGTGCGACTGAGAGAGAGACTCGTGGCAAGTGGTGTGTGAAAGATTGACGATCAGACTCAAGAAGCCGACAAAACACGAGCGCGCACAAATGTCAAATTGCGAATAATTTATTGGACCCCGAATAATATAAAAAATATAAAAAAAAATTCAGGGAAAAAAAAACAGGACCCGAGAAAACGACAATGTCAATCCCAAAATCTTGACGCCGTTCTCCTATTTTTCACCCCTTTGTGCAGTTAACTTCATTATATAGCAATCTGTGCTCAGTGCCCTGTGAACGTACCATCAACTACTATGTAGATCCTCCGTAGATATATACAGTATGTATGTGAAAATTCTGTATATGTTTATAAGTAATCCTCCTAGACTATTATTATTAAGATTGCGTAAATTATATGTTATATAATATACTGTCGACACTGTTTAATGCTTCATATTCATTGCTTAATGTTATCAGTCAGCTGTTAGCAAAAAGCACTAATCTCAAAGTGATCTAAATTTCACTGTATTAGCAATGAATCCGTGCGTCGCACGGGTGTAATGTCTGGGAGGTAAATATCATTTCAATAGAAATTAATATTCGTGGATGACTCGCCAGTGTTAGGTATTATAGTGTTAATTCAATACATGTGCTAGACGTCTTTTCGTCATACTTCACATCACCATTCACATAAGTCTAGAAGTGAACCGTCAAAAACGATGAAACATTCGGTCTTGAATGTTTCATCGATAAATATACCATTGAATATACCTCGATTTGGTATTAAATATTTGCCATTTAGTGATTCGAAAATTCGTTGTTCTACTGTCTCATACATTGTTGTTCAGTTTTTCTATACTGCAAAAAAACCAAGCCAACATCAACTCGAACACCAAATTGAAAGAACAAATTTCCGAAAAAATCGTGTCACGTGATACAAACACCCGAAATGCTACCTGTATGCCTTTATAGTGAGCTCCACCGCAATACACACATGTTGTGCGGGGTATAGCAATCCCATCACAATACAGGCAGCATTTCGGGCGTTTAGGTAACAATTTCAGGAACTTTTAGTATGGAAAAATTTGTTTATTTTGGGCCCCCTTACATGCCTTAGAAGCTTGAAGTCTTGAAACGCTCTGTGTAGTATCCACGAAAATGCATACATGCACATGAAAATGATTGTCAACTATAAACCATTCTGTGGTATGTTCATAATGTATGTCACCCTAAATTCGAGTCACGACACTAGTGACAATGTATTTCATTATCGGAAGTTCACATTCTTAAAGAAAAAAATAATTAATAAGAAAATTCCAATTCCAAGTGAACCTTAGAAAAAAAGTATCATTTGCAAAATGATGCTTTCGTGATAAAAGTCAATTATTAATTTGAACAGCACTCAAGGCGCTAATTAAGTATGTAAATAAAACAACGCTTACATCACAGCAGCAACCAGTGTAAAAAATGGAAATTAATTTCCAAAAACGGGCGTCATAGAAAGGTTTTCATATTCATAAGGCAGCAACATTTTGAGAGAGATAGGAAAATTACTACCAAACTGAAAAAAAAATTATAGGGAGAGGTCCCTCGAGAAAATGCTTTTAGTTAATTTGAATTGGAAACAAATTTTTAAGTCATTAAATCATCGTGATTAAGGCCTCTTGAAAATTTCCACAAGAACAATTAAAAACCTACGCTAATTTTCTGATTCAACACGATAACGTTAAAACATGATAAACATAATATCCGAAAAACGTGAATTTTATATTTTGCTAAAACATTCGCATGAATAATAATGACTTTTCGAATACAAATAAAATAAATAAGAATTACGAAGAAGAAAAAATAACAAAAACAATATTGAACATGTGCGCATAAAAAATGATGGCGTCAACACTGCAGGGCACACAAAACGAATTGTCACCACCATCTGCTCATTAAATTCGAAACACAATTCCGAACTACAGCATATGCATCACACATGCACACACATGCAATGTATATGCAAGAAAACCACAAAATTAAATTCTTCACTAACAAATTGTTGATTTTGAAGTCTACTATTAAAAATGTATAAAAAACGATTGGTGTTCAAAAATACCCGAATTTCGTTTGCCACAACTATTACGTTCCTGTGTAATAAAAATCCGTTAAAATTTGAACGTGCATTGTGAACTGTTAAACGCAATTGCTTATCGCGCGTTTGCTACAACTTTTTTTGCATCAAAAGCATCTAAATTGAAAATAGAGTCATTGAAACTGTAAATTTGACTTGACCAATGGACACACGTTACTATTCGTTGTATCAAGTTATCAACACTTTGACAACGTTTGCTCTTCTTTGAAAAATGACTGTTGCGAGTTAATTAGGTTTGCGGCAATTAATAATTAGTTGCCGTGTTAATTAATAAGTTTATCCAGCGTTGAATATTGTCAATACGTCGCTGGACAATGCTTTCGTGTGTAGAACTTAATATACAAAAATTCAAATGAGATCGGCTTTGAAGTTTGTATGTACAGTATCTTTCACGACATTCACTCCTCACATTCGCGAGTTTTTACTTTTAATCTCCTATTCTATTCCTAATCAAAATTTTAATATAAACAATATCCTATATCCCAGTTAAATTAACCTTAAGTTTGGTACCAAGTTTCGTAAAAGTTGGTTGTCATTTTTGCGTGAAGTTCGCACAAACAAACAGACGTAATGAAAATATTATTTATATAGACATTAAAATAATTTTTTGGTGCAAGGAATGATTTTTCATTTGGCATCTCTAATAATGAAAAAACTAAAGTGCTCCTCCTTACTAGCTATGGAAGCGTCACCGTGTGTTAAAAAAGTCAAAATTGATACTTTAACTATAACGAATATTGTAAAGCAATGTGAATTAAAACAATGAATAACTGCAACGAATATTGCGGAGCAACATGAATTGAAACTATAAATCGTGTAATAAAAAACAAAACAACTTTCCCGTCATTTTTGACGGGTTATTTACTAGTTTCCAAGAAAATAGAAAACATAATTCATTTACCGAATAATGAGACAAAAAATTTTAAACGTTATTTTGTCAGAAATATATACTTGAGCGGCAACTAAAAACTAAATAAAATAAGCCAAAATGAGAAAGTGTCACCAATGTTTCTCTTTCGGCATGACTCAAAATCAACAACCTTTTCCCCCCAAAAGAGAAGAAAACAGTGGGTAGGGGTGGTACTATTCAACAACTTACTATCCAACGATAAGATGAATAGCAGTGTTGAGTGTATGTTCTACTGTAGCGGATCCATTGAAAACGATCGTTTTCGAAAAGGAGGCCAAAGAACGAGATGGAAGGGGGGATAATAACAACTCCCATAAGAAGGAATGAATACATTCATATCCATCATTTTTCTTCGGGAAGAGACGAAATCTCCCTGATAATAACCCCCCTCAAACGAGAAAGGGAGAGAAAAAAAGAGGAAAGTGGGATAAAAGCGACATCGTTTGAGAAGAACCCAAGTCTCGTGAATCAAGTAGAAGGTGAAGCAATAGAGAAGTGCTCGTCGATGATGATCATCGTCATCGTCGTCGTCATCGTCTCCTTTTCTGCTACCCTCTGGGCTGTTCCTCTTACTACCACTACCCATTTTTACTACTACTTCTACTACCACTATTCCCAACCACCCCTAAACCCGACCCTAGAATGCTCAATGTCGTCTCCAGGGAGCGTGGCAGGTGTCGTGGCTGATCCCCTTCGCGACGGTCGCCAAATAAGAAGTCTTTCTCGCCGTTGGTCGGGAGATCCTTTTCCGTCGTCGTCTTGGCGCCTTGCCAATTCCCGAGCGCCACATCCGTCAAACTCTATCCCTTTTACCCCCCTTTAAACATATATATCCAACTCTCTCCCCCGTCTTTTTCTCCTGGTAGAAAACTATGGAAGAAAAGAGGGCAGCACGTATATCGAGAATAAAGAAAAACGAGAGATAAAAGGATGAGATACCATCATCATCATCATCAAGTAGAGTATCCTAACAGTGAGCAAAATACACCTTTTAGCTCCTATGATTCAACTTTTTTTCAGTGTATGCAGTTTTTTACCGGTTTAAACAGATCGAGACATGTTTTTTTTAATACTTAATATCGATTTACAACGGTTTATAACGCAGCGGTTTTAGCGGTACATAGCGGTTTTGAACGGTTCATAACGATTTATACAGTTCTTTTCGGTTTAAATATATCCAGTGTTTTACTGGTTAAATATTCTAAATCGGTAAATCAGTCTCACTGGTTAAATCAATTTACAACGGTTCATAACAGTTTTTAGCAGTTTATAAAAGTTCATATAACGGTTTTTAGCGGTTTACAACGGTTCATAATTTTTTTTTTAGATTTACGTCGACATTTCCATATACTAGTACATCAGTATTTCGAAATAAATGAGATTTTTCTAATGACTCAAGTCCCCCCTACAAAATAAGGAAGGAGAGTTTTTTTTTATATATATATAAGCCTTTTCCACAAAAAAATATCGAATGACAACTTTCAGTCGAAACAACTTTTAAAATCAATCATTTTTTCCCAACAGCCAAGACCAGCTTTTGACTAAAAAAAATGTTTTCAAGCATTTGACGCTATTTTCAATAATGTATACAAGATTACAACTCCATATTTTATATCGAACCTTATTTTTTTAAACCTAGTTTTGGTAGATCCCGCAGATAACGAGAGATTACTGTAGTCATGTCATACTGGGCTAAAAAAAATTAAATAAAACACCGTGTTCAAGAAGGCCTTACATATAACAAGCATGACATAGACAACACTATTTCCAGTCTACACTTTTTTTCTCCTGAATATGGATGTGTAGCCAAACTAGTTTTTCTTCTTCTGCGTGTGTATGTGTAGCATTTCTTAACTTACTTCTAAACACCAAAAAGACTAAACGAAGAGGGTTGTGTGGGAACGTCGCAGCTGCCGACACAACATCCAACACGGGCTCAAAAAGAAAACGTGGAAATTCTTTCTCGCTTGTTTCGTAATTGCACCCATTTACAAACACACTAGCTGGAAAAAACCCGCAGCACCCGTTTTCTTCTTCTCAGCAACACACAACAAACCCGGGTAACTGATGAGCGTCACAAAATGCAACAACAAGAAAATACCGAAAGACGACAACAACAACAAAAAAACAAGCAAACACCACCACCACCAACAAAACAAGTTGAACTTCATTCTCTCGAGTCACTGCTTCCTAAGATACATTAATTTGATTTTTCAACTGTCACCTAAACTGCACTCCTGTCAACGCCTCGACACGATCTATTGCAATTACAGTTGTTACGCAAGCATTGTAATGGAGCCATTGTGGGGAATTGTAACACTTGTCAAGTGTCAACTTTATATGTATATACAGTACTGTATATTAAGTAAACAATAGCTGAAGGTGGCGTGTCTCATAGGAATTTTCTTTTTAAATAAACATTGAAAGCACTCAGCGAATTATACAATGGATTGCATTTTAAATAGTTTAATACACCGATTTTTTTTTTCAAAATAAATAAAATAAAATATGTTTTTTAAACAAAAGAAACTATTAATTTTAATATTAAAATTGGTATTTATATTTTAGTAAGATTTAATTTTAATTTTTTTATATTATTGAATATTGTATCATTAAATAAACTAGTAAGGCACCCATTACTAAGTTACTTAATAAACTGGACCATTAAAGCAGCTGGAAGAAATGCGAGAAAAAAACTGAGAGACATGGGGAAAATACCCACACTCTTCCATTTTGGGAATTGCACGTAGTTAAGAAGTTAAGAGGTTCAAAGCCCGTCAATAATGACGGGTAGAAATATTTTCCTTGATTTTGTATCATATTTTTTTGTTATGACTTGTTCCTTATTCAAGTTTTATTATATATTCGATCTTTGATTTATTGTCCATTGAATGCTATATGATTAAAAATATATGATAGGTAGAGTAAATACTTTCATCTCATTGAATATTTCTCATACGTTTCGTGAACGTTCGACAAAACACAAAATAATATATGTATTTTGATTTAGATCACGTGCATTCTCTGTTATAGAAAGCAAATATTCTAGAATCAACAACAAAACTGAAGAATATACAACTAAAGAACACTCTAGAATCATATCATCTTAAAGTGTTACAGTGCAATAAATGGAAGACAACAAGAAGCGATATATCGAGAAATTATTTTGTGCGTGTTGTCGCAGTTGATTCCGAATCACTGTGTACAAAAGAAAGATGGTGAACTAATATTAAGGTGTCTAAATGCTTAGGGCCGAACCCAAAATTAATAAAAAATTCTGATCAAGAAGACAAACAAGAAAACGGTGAAAATGCTGTAGAATCGCCAGATAAATGACACAAAGTGAATAAATGTAAACAAGAATTGAAACGTGTATGTTGATGTGATTCAATGTGAGGGGACATAAAGTTGAACCATTTTAAAGACAAAGAAGATTGTTTTTAATATCAATGGAAACCATTAATGTTGCTCGCGTTCATTTCGATAGTAATATATCTTTTGCTAAACGTATAGAAAATGTGAAAAATCAGTAGAAACATCTTTTTTTTTTAAAGAATTAAACGTACGGAATAATTGCTTGGTCCGATACATCAAGTTTTATAGTACGAAGAATCAAAACAGCATATGATAACATTTAACGTTTACTTTCTAATATTCCTAAATACAATCCGGTTTCAATGCAATGCAAAAAAATAAAAATTCTAAAATTTTGAGAATATAATTATAACCGTTTGAAAGAAGTTCCTAGATTTACTGGTAACTCTCAAACACCCCTTTACACCATTACAACCGACAATTGAACAATATCATACATTCACGTACATTAAATAGTCACAAATTTTAATTTCACAAAACAAAAACAATACAAAATTAAAAATAGGTATTCATTTAATACTTTCTCGGTGTGGAATAAAATTCCATACCATTTAAGGAAATGTGAGTCTGTTTCGACCTTTCATGATGCGAAACTTTTGAAAAAATTTCACAGATTATTATATTAATATAATTCATTACTGAATTAATATGTATGTTTTGGAACAAAGTACCCTTTTCCGTCGTAATCATTTTTAGTAATAGATGATTATTGTGCAAGTGCTATACCTTGTATTTTATTTTATTTTTATTTTTATTTTTGTACTTTTGTACTATTAGTCGCTTTCGTCCGTTTTAAAATAAAATAAAAAATAGATAAATGAAATAAATAAATAAAAATTGTTATATTAGTATAATTAAAATATGAAATGAATAAGGAATCTGTATTAAACTTATTGTATTAAACAACTATTACGTAATATATTGGTTAATTAAATAAAAATACTCTAATTCTTATCTCCACATAACGCTTTGAAAATAAAGCGTCGCTGCCCGGATGGGCTTCTCTGCTCAACACGCTTGAGCTGCGTGGAAACAACAATCGGGGGAACTCGTCATTTATAATGCGTTGCGTAGTTCGCTTACAAATGCTCAATAAACCGCTATTTATGATTATAATTAAAACAGTAAATAAGATCGCTTTATTGTGCAAAGTTTTAGTTAAACTGTTACATTTTGAACAAAATTTAACAACTTAACATTAACGTTGTTATGGTGAACCACGTGATTCGGGGGGTTCACAGTAGTATGGTGACGTACACAACTATAATACAAAGGTATACTGTATAGTGAAATATTTATCCAGTGCTACGCAGTACAAAGCTGTTGTTAAAAAAAATACATTTTGAAAGTTTTTTAAATTTTGAATTTTGAAACCACCACTTGGAAACGTGCCATCTTTAACAACCAATGTTGTTTATGGATTTGGCCAATATTTGCTTACTGGTTGTTACATCAAAACTAAAAATAATTTGAGGTTTCAACCTCAATCTATCATTTTGTAGATGGGTATTGAAAAAAAAGTATTTATATTTACATTTCACACAGGTTGCCAATTATTATTTACACTTTTTTGATCCAAAATAACCTATACTTTTGTACTTGTTACAAAACAGATACACTAGTATAAGCTATACCACCCTCTAGCTAACACATTTCCAACTAATGAAAAGAGATGAAGGAAAAACAGATGCTTTAAATCAAAACAGCTTCGAGCACTGCAAATAAAAAAGAACAAACTCAAAACTAATAAAAAGAAATATATAAGAAAAACAATATCAAAGTGTCTTGTAAAGAATGTCTTCATTTCTCTATCAGTTAGTAGTGAGAACATTACTCGAGAACAAAAGCAACTGCAACAATTGTTTTTTATTTTGCGTTGCCAACATTGCGCGACTGTCAATTTCCATTTGGTGACAAAACTTGATAATCTTCGCGTGTCGCATTTCCATCTTCTTTTCGCTTCTACCACCATAAAAGATACGAAACAACGAAAGAAAAATATAAATATATCTACAAAAATATATATATGCATAGAAAAAATGAAAAGGGTGAAACGAGTATTGCGATGGAAGTGTACCGAAGAAAAAATTTGAATGAATACTTGTACAAGACGAAAACTAAAAACTAAAAAAAAAGTGAAATAAATCGCTCTTCTATTTGCTCTGCGAAGCGACATAAAAGCATCGCCCAAACGCAAACAATGCTCGTCGCAACAACGTAGAAGGATGAGAGGGGGTGGGGTAGGTTGAGAAACGATTCGTTTCCATAGCAACGCCGTTTTCAATCAGCAAGCTCAGTGAATGATGAGTCGCGTGGAGGATGCTAGTACTACTATACTACTTTTCTTCCTTTAGTAGTGGGCGAAAAAGAAAAAACCGCTCGTCGTAGTAAAGTGGGGTAGCGTCATTCCAGTGACAGACAGGAAACGGAAAAATGTGCGCGAGGAGGAAATTGAAATGGCTATGCACCCATAAAAGGTCGTTGTCTCAAACGGTAGTCTTATAAGAGTAAGGTGTCTGGTTCGTTACTGATCACGTGACATTCTCTGTCTCGACCGAGAGAGGAATAGGTGAAAAAAAAATTGACCGATGCATATGATAGACACGACGAAAGTGGACAACGTTTAATGTGGGAACTCGGAAATAGATGACAATAAGCGAACTGATAACAAAAATGAATGAAATGCAAGTTGGCGTTATTCGATAAAGTAGAGAGGTGAATATAAAAAAAAAAAAAACCAAACATGCAAGTTGACAAGACGAAAACAATTTAACTCAATCAACGGTAGTTCTCTATTTATGCGAGGGTTACGATCAGCGCAAACCTCAAACAAAAAAAAAAAATTTAATATGTCGCAAATGTCATTAAAAAGAAATACAACAACGGATGAGTCCAAAAAAATTTTCAACACATTTACGTACACGTGTCATAAACTTAATGACAAAAAAGTGGCAGAAGCATTCATTCACTTGAGCATCACCTCCGAAAATTACATAATAGCGAAAGTTTTTTGCCTACGGGTTAATCGACAACTAACACGACAAACAACTTTAAAGGACATCCTGACACACGCAATTTTTGGTTAGACAAGCAATTTGTGACAACTGTTACGTCAGCTTCTGGCCGATCAGTTGGGCAAGAAGCTGACATTGCTAATTATAAAATATGAACCTAATAAACCTATTATCTATCTTTGTTTACTCCATTGGAGTGTGAAAGTTTAAATAAATAAATTATCCAAAAAACTGGCTAACCAAAAATTGCGTGTGTCAGACGGCTTTTGCGCTTTCCTGTACAACACAGCGCATAGCTACAGCTTTGCAGCGCTTTCGTGTTAAGCACAGCGCTTTGCTACAGCTTTTTTTCCAGCATAACAAAATGCCCCGTAGGGCTAACTACACCTAAACACGTGATTGGTCCATCCTACGACATAGTGTATTCACCAAATTGAAAAAAAAAACATGATTAATTTAAAAGGTCGGAGGAGGTGAACAAGCAAAATTTCGTACTTAACCTGGGGGTAGAACCCAGACGAGGTTATAAGCTACCCGTCAGCGCTAAATTTATTATTAATTTCAATATACTGATGGACGAGTTTTTTTTTCGACCAAACATAGTAGGTATAACCCTTTTATCAAATTCGATTTGACCCATAACTCGTGTTAAACCGCGTACTGTATATGTATAATCTCTCCTTACGATACATCGTTAAGCTCCGACAACAGTTACACGCGCGCATGTTGTTGACCTGCCTTTACGAAAATGGAAAACTTATAGCCTACCATTAGCATTAAAACAACACACCACCATATAATCATCATTATTATTACGTTGATCCTCTTCCAACTGACATTTTGACTCCCATTTCCTGGCAAGCAGTTGCGGATTAACGCTAATGGACTGGCCATGTTAGAATAAACGTTAAAACTATTTTTCTACCAACATTTCAAAACATCAACCACCACCACCACCAAGTGAAACGAAACCAGTGAAACATAGTCAAACACACGGGTTTTTCAAATACACTGACCTAGTCAATCATCTTGACTTTACCATTTTTCTTCAGTTCTCACTTAAATCGCTTTTTAAAGACGTTTTTCTATTCTATCAACGTAATCCTCGTAAGTTTTTTTTTTTTTACCATTTTAAAAAAAAGCATCGACTTAAAAATTTTCTAAAGACAGAACAGATCCGATTCGATAGATTAAAAAAAAAAAAAAAATAATAATAGAGAGAAAAAAACAAACCAACTATCCATCCATCATGTTCATGAATCATCCCCCCATTTTTTATAAACATACATCTATTTCACACAAAAATACTTCGAGGAAATTGAAATTCAAATGACAATCTCTTTAAAAAGAATTTCTTAGCCTTGTATAACAAAAAGGAAAACTCGATATTAGAAAAGCCGCAAAAAAACCAAACAAAAAACTAAAATGTGATGCATTATTCCCGAATTTTTAAGGCAGGGCGCTGCAATATTTAACTAAAAATTCCTCGAGTTGAAAAACCTTCTGCAAACAAGCGATACTAAACAGCACCAATTTATCTCCAACTGTCGTTGAGGATTGCCAAGATTTGCACAATCGATATTCTTATCGATCCAACACAACCCCCTCAACTATCCACTGGCCATACAAACCAATTCCAAATGCTTACGTTTCAATTCCAAAGCTGCTGAGTGACACGTTCAATCTTCCGCAAAGTAATAAAAAAATATATATATATAAAAAAAGCGACAAAAGGAAGAAAAAGATACGACGAAAAAATATATCTAGGGGTGCCAACAGTGGGTTAAAAGGTGAAGTTTATCACTCTCCGACAGCAATGGACTAACTCCGACATTTTCCATCAACCTCAGTTCGATAAGCTTAGAACTTATTTTCTCCGCGCCGCTGAACGCTGAAGTGTTCTCAATTGCCAAATGCAAAACTATTGTTGACATTTTTTTCTTTTTTGATATTTGGAAATCGTCATATACATTTTTAAAAAGGTGACAACAACTCGATGTATTTAAAAAAACAAAAAAAAACTAAACAACAAAAACGGTAATAACGATGTTTCACGATTTCCAAAATATCTTCAAAATTGTATTTTATTTTTATTTTTAAGAGCTTGTTACCAAAACGTCTTATCTCCATCTTTGGTCATTTTTTTTATTTAAGAGGCTCTAAAAATTATTTGTGCATCGTTGATTCCAAGTATTTTATTTTTCAAGCCTTAAAACTTATTATTTCTCTACTGAAAAGCACTCTCAAAAACCACGTTTATATGCAAAGTCAAATGAATTTTTTAAAAACCGTTTTCTGAAAAATTGTGTTTTATGGATTTAAAACATAAATGAGCTCTTCAAACTATTCCGAGTATTGCAAAGCAAATATTTTATCCGCATTCGTCGGTTTTTTTCCGTATCCGACAGATTATTTCAAAACAAAAATATACAGTATTTCTCCGTTTACATACTAGTAAACAAGTGTGGTCACAGCTCAATGTCGCGAGCGAAAACCATTAGTGGTATGAAAATTCTGATTGAACTATTGTAATGTATATCGGCCATGGGTTATCCAATAACGTTATTGGAAGCGACCTTGGATAGCATTTTCAAGGTCATGTGGGATGCATATTAAAGAAATTAATAATTAAATGACCTTGGAAATGCCATCCAGGGTCATTCAATTACTAATTTTTTTGATATGCATCCCACACCCCATATGTAATGCACAAAGATAAAGTTATTCACGAAATAATGCAAATGGAAAATCGACCGGTAAAAACGGAAGTTACAGGCGAAAGATGTACGTTATTGCAGGAAAGCTAGCAGAAGCAGCCACAATGGCTACGAATAGTACCACAAAAAAAATACAACGTTAAATGAGTCAGTTTTATAATTTTGCTCGACTTAAGATGGAACCATTGATTTTAAGATTTTAAATCTTAATCAGTATTTTCTAGTTTTCATTGGAATTTCATTTCATATTATTTCATTGGCATTTATATTTTATTTTCAGCATTTTACACTTTGTTAATTAAAACACAACCAATTTTATATAGTTGAATAATCGATACAAAATTCACGGGAATAACATGTTAACGGATTTAGTCCCCGTTCCTATCAAATAAAATTCTGTCGGAAGATTACAAGTTTGCCAATTTAATTAAAAAGAACATATTGTTATAATGGGTAGTTAGACCGAAAATGGCGCCACTAATATAGAATTTTATAATTTTTACCCGCATTCGTTAGATTTCAACCGCGTTCTATTCCCCATGGAATTGTGTATTTAGACAGTAGTAAAACTCCTATAGGGCCACACCGGCTTGAAGAAAAACTTCCACAGCAAGAAAGCCAACAAAGAAACAATTAAAAACAAACAAGACAAGAAGAAGAAAGAAGGAACAAAACAAGGCGTCGAGGCAACGTAAACATCATTAAAGTGGTGTTTAATCAAAATATTCAAAATTCAAATTGTGAAACTTTTAAGATGAGATGAGAGAGAGAGAGAGAAGAAAATTAAACCAAATTGGAGAAGGCAAATGAATTTCAAATGCAAACACCCTCTCTTTCGATGCTTCGAGGGAAGGAGGGGGGAAAGCAAAATTCGGCAAATCAATTCCAAAGATATTTCCAACAGTTTCACGAGCAACAACACTACGACGACTAGTGGTGGTAGCAGCAACAACGTCCATATCTCGTTAACTTGCTAAACGAGATGGCCGCTCGTTCGTTTAGCATAATACACAAATGTCTGACATCTCTTTAAAGCTCCCGAATGAGGTCATTGAAGAGAGAAAGAGAGAGAGTGAACGTTGTTGCCAACATTTTGGTCATACATTTAACCCTTTTCTCCAACACCCCCACACTTTTACTTCCACGGCGAAAATGGTCTATCAGTTTTCGAGCGATGGAAAGGAATTTCTGAAATCGTTGTCGTAAAAAAATTCCAATTATCTCACCCTCCTTTTACAGAGAGATAAAAATTCATTTCTCCTCAAAATAAACCACAATACCCCCTTATCCTTATCCATACCCCCACCGCAAAAATGTTATGTCTATCTGTGTAAAGTGAAAATACTAATTATTCCGAAAATATACTGTACAACGTTAAAATGTCGATTACAATAAAATGATTGTAACACCCGCGTGATTTTACAGGGTGTCGCAAAAAAGTATTAACCCTTTAATAGCTGGTACCTTTATAATCATTAAAATAAATACATTTTTTTGTCACACCCGCTATATTTGTTCCCCCGTATGTAGTATACCATTAAGCTAATTGTTGTATATCAAAATGTATCATTTTTTATTGTTACCCAGTCTTTTTACTACTACCCGTGTGTGAACCCCACTCACTCTCCCTTGTTCTCTCCTACCATGATATGAAGTAAAGCACATGTAACAACCATGCTCCGTATCTTCATATACCTTTCATACACTAATAATAATAACTAATACATTAGAAATACTTTTTAAACATACTCTTTATATAGACATACAGTATACAGATATACTGTATGTACATACATCATGCAAAAAATCCACATTTGATTTCTGCGTGTTTCGATTTATGCGAATTGAAACCTCTCTGAATAATTTCGATATTCAATTTATGCGTGTTTTGACTAATTCCATTTTTAGTTTCTGGAGTTTTCAATTTATTTATTTATAGATTATATATGCAATTTTTTACATTGAACTTATGCGGTTCTCGTTTTATGCGTTTTTTGGTACTGGACAGTATATTCTCATAAACGACTGTAGATGACAGTATACGTTCAATTCCCAGCTCATTCACAAACACACAAGTGAAGCTAATAGTATAAAAACATCTCGTACCGGAAGTTACAAATTCAGTCTCGTGCGAATGATTAAGTTGTTAATAATATTCGTCGTACTTTAGAACCTCCTTTTTTTGCACTTTGTACAATAAACGGTAAATTTGTGAAAATGTCAAAAACTTTTAAAGGTTTATAAATCACAATGTTAACACGGCACGTGACACCAACTTTACGCCATTTGGGCACGACGATAACTAACACAATAACTACCGTACATTCAAAAACTAAACTGCAAGTACAACGTAGTTCCATTAAAGGTAACGATGATGTCTATCGATTAACCGAATTTAACGCGTATAACATCATTGGTCAATTAACCAAACTTGACCTTGTCACGTGGTAGGAAAACGACCTTTGATATAATAACGTTAATACAGATTTCAACGTACAAACTGACCAGTGAATTAGCCATCACATACCTGCGTAATAACTAAGTATAGTAAAATCATTAAACACGATCTAGTGAAGAATAAAGTATACAGGATGTCTTCGATTTATGCAAGTTCGTCATTTGCGGTTTCGCTACGGCAACGGGAGAAATCAAATGTTCAACTATATTCAAACATTCGTTACATTCAAAATAATATTTCACGATTATCCGATTTTATGCGGTAATGAAATTTTGCCGTTCAATGAGAAATTTACACGATTAAGCGATTTTACTGTAGTTTTGCAATTTACTACTCGATACAAAGACTTATAATTGAGGGGTTGGATGGAATAACGGTGTAACTTCAAAAATGTAATTTTGAGAAAAGGGGCCAAAACTGCCGCACCTTCAAATTAAAAAAAAAAATTCCTGTCAACTGTCTATTTATTCATTCATTCATTCATTTTCGGGCCCGCTTATCCCGGCGGGTCGCCAGGGTGGCGGTGGGCAAGCCCACGCAGCACGGACCGCCATCTTGTCCGATCCTCCGCCGCAGCACAAACATCGACCCAGCTGTTGAGAGAGACCCTCTCACACTGTCTATTTATAGAAGGAAAATGAAAAGGTTTTGCAAAAAATCTGTTAACTTTGGTTGACAAGTCTCAAGTTACAGATTAATTTGAAAATATAAGTAGGCCTACGCCGTTATTCCAAATACCATGCTAATTTATAAATGCATTGACGCCGCTTTTACAAAAATCCTTGTCATTGTTTTGGAAGTAAACGAGCGAGTGAAGCAGCCAGGAAGTGAAACGACAAAATGAAAGAAATCACACAAAACATTTCAGATTTACGATAGTCGCGTTCCATCTTCTTGCTCCATAAAAAATGCAAATTATAGGTAAATACTTTGGGTTTATGCTACAGACTGGTCTAAAACAATTCCATATACGCGTTTTAAGATATAACGACACAAATGTATTTACACCGTTTATCAACCCAACTTCTCAATTGTATACGATTTCACTACTCGTGAAGTTAAGCACCATTTCCCTATATCGAGGGGTCTCTTGTATTCGAAAATCAATATCGATAACTTCAATAATGACCTAATCACATCAAAAGACACACAATCCAATCCTTAATAAATTGGGCACATAAAAAAGAATCAAATATTCGAGTAAGTAAATGAAGCATCAAAAACACGAAAAGGAACAACAACCACTATCACTAGAACAACCAACAACAAAAAATATTTAAACAAATATTTAATGAAATAAAAAACTAAATAAAAGAAACAACATTATCTCCAAGCACAACGAGTAGCAGTGTGTTATGGCGCTCATTACGAACCTTAACGAGGTTGGTGGCACGAATGAGTGATGATGCCCTCTCTGTCGTATTGCTATTACTCTCTCTGAAGAAGAAGTAGAAGTAGAAGCAACGCAATGGAGTACTTTCATAATTTCACGTTTCTCACCATTTCTTTCCTATCTCTCTTTTTTTCTCTTTTTAAAGTAGTAATTGCAGTAGCATTAGACACACACACATAGCTACACAACACACACACGTACCCAGTGGAGACCTTGCTTTCTCTCTCACAGCACACACACAAACACAAATAACGAGGCGGAAATGGAGTGCCACACGGCCATCAAAGGGCAAGGGTGTCATTTATAAAGAATAATGACCTGCACCAATTGCAGGTTAGCACACTTAGTAAATAATTTCCACGGGCCCACTCGAAACGTGCAATACTGTATACTTTTGTCTGTCTCTGTGTGTGTGTATGTATGTATGTGTGTATATATATAAATATATATTTTGCACAAAAATGGACTTTGTTAATCACACAAATCTCGCTGAAATATATCAACTAAATTACTAGTGTTCATCAT
>JAQIWH010002280.1:0-25566 GCA_034695005.1 Cryptops parisi | reverse complement strand
AAGTCTGAGGGCCAAATGACATAGCTGTAAAAGCCAGTCGGTGCCCTCGTTAAACCCCAAGTACCTATCTACCTACCTACCTACTTCGAGGATAGAAAGTCACAACAGGAAGAAGGTTCAAACTTGAATCTGATTTTCTTTGACTAAAAAAGATTAGTGTTGAGACTATATAAGCTTAGCAACGTCAAACAAAATCTGATTCCAGTTTGGGTTACTGTTATACCGTGGAGATTCTACAGTAAATCTCTATACAGTGAACTCCATTAATCCATTCCAGAAAACTGACGAATACTGAATATGATGAATATGGAATCGATTGCAAATACTTTATGACTCCACTCCAGTCTTGTCACCCAAGCTTTACTGTTAGCAATTCACGTCATATTTAGTTTACTTTTTAATGGTATACGATATTGTTCTTCTTAGAAAACTGACTTTTGGTGATTTTGACTGACTTTTGGTGATGAATATTAGATTTTTGGACGAATATCGGAGCATTATTTTGCCGAAAAAATGTGGCGAATATTTGATTTGACGAATATAGAGGTTTCACTGTACATACTACGGTATATAGTCTAGGTATGATCTGTGACTTCTAGCTTCGTTGATTGAGAAAGATCTTATGTAAGGTTACTATCATTGTTAACACATTTTTAACTATTTTATAATCAAATAATTTTTAACAAAAATAATCCTTCACATTATTCAATGGTCGGGAGGGGGCATCAAAGAAAGTTAGCCAATTGGTAGAATTCTATGGTAGAATAGCTGATGTAATCATCATGAAACCGTATCATCGAAGTGGTGAGTTACGGACCCCTAGTTACAAATGACGTACCTAGTTATGAATAATACAAATCCTAGTTACAAATGACGTACCTGGTTTAAAAGTAATTTGAATTCATATAAAAAGGCAATGTAATGTATATGTTTTTGAAAAAGGTAAATGCCAATCAAAAATTAAAATATAGAATTGAAAAAACACTCACTTTTACTGACCAGGTAACTTTCACCCAAATCCTCCACCATTCGACGTTTTTCCCCCTTCTTAGAGGCTGTTTTCAAAAATAAAGAAAATTTTTTAATTTTTTGTTTTAATTATTGATTAGCATTTCCCTTTAATTAAAATAAAACATGCATTTAAGGGTAGGGGAACGTATTGTTTAAATGTATATGTTGTATGTGGTGTTACTGGCAATGTATAGAATCCAGCAAAAAAGACCTTTTCCAAAGAATTCCTCTTTTGGCAAAGAATGGAATTAGCATTGGAATAATTACGTATGCAAGAGTTTAGGTTTAAATTTCAGCCTAAATTTAGGCGTCATTTGTGTTAAGAAAGAATGATGTTAACTAACAATTCTTTACTAGATGTTATTTTATACTATTTCAAAAGAAGCTAGGCATTGTATACAATGCCTCTATACATTGCCGGTAACATTTATAAAAGGCAAGTGTCTCTCTCACTCTATCTAATTATGTATCTGTCCGTGAATGAATATTTCTATTGACAAGTAAAAACAAAAAATGTTGCGAAGCAACACGAGTCTAAAACAATCTAAACACGGGGTTTACTTTTAGACTACCCGTGGTTATCTTAACAATTACGTGCTATAGCTCGGGTTACATACTGCTTAGAATTACCGGTTTACACTTGATATGTTTTTAATAGAAATTCCGTTATTTCGTGAAACACTCAGTTGAAGTGTATAGTCATCATGATTTCAGTGAAAGTGTGAAATTAAAACAAGACATTTAATTTAAAGTTTTGTTTACACTAAGCTACCTTCCTACTCAAAGTTTGCTATTCATAACATGTAGTTAACCACAGCTCGTAGTCATCCACTAACCAGTCGTGCAAATTAACGACGAATTTAACACTGAATTCGTATTACAAAACAATATCCACGCAGTAATGAAGAATTTTGTTGGTTGTTAATTTCTCTAGCGAAACTAACGGTTGTAGGTTACCTCAAAAAATTTTATTTAAAAATTAAATGAATTTTTTAAGGGTTACTTCACCTTTGATTTTTAACTGACATTAAAAAAAAAATAAGCGATTGTTTTAGGAAGGGATTAAATAACAGTGTTTGTGACAAGTCATCTTTTTCACTAATGCAATTATTTATCTGCTAACTGTTTTGAGTGACAGTTGCTGAAGGTGATATTGCCTAACATATCAGTAGTAAGTGTAGTGACAAGTGAATGAAGTGCCTTTCACAGTTGGCTTTCCGAGATGAGTTGTCTCAAACGTGAGGTGAATAACCTGCAAAATGATGATGATGATGATGGTAATGTTAATAAACAAACCACTGTGACGTTACTTTTCACTCAAACTGGACAACGATGTAGAAACTCTTAAACCACCACCACCATCACTATTAACCACAACCGAAAATAATAATTAAGGGAACGGTTCTTCCTTATTGCGTTTATTTTATTTTTTATTAAAAAGTAACACCAAATTGATTTGATAGAGGAAAGATTCTCTTTTTGACGAGTTGGAACATCAATTTTGATGTGTAAAAGCGAATCTCGTGTAATGGGATGAATGTGATGGAATGTAAAATGGATTTCTATATAAAACAAACTATAGAACCTCGTATTACGCGATTTCATCATCATAACCGTTTCGTTATAACGTCGTTTGATTTATTTTTTGCTCGTTCGATATTTTGTATATTTTTTTTTTCAAAATACAAAAGATCTCATAAATACATATGCTAAAAATTATATATCATTTTACATAGTTATCGTTACATAGAATCAACCTTATACAAATTTATACAATATCACAAAATTAATTACAATATAATATTACAAAAATTATAAAATATTCTACATAGTAGAAATATTATTACGGATTTGAAATTGTTCGTTTTTTTGATGTGTTCAAAATTGAACCGGATTTTATTTCGACGCATGTATAGACAAAACAAGGTATTTTACATCAAGAAAATCCGGTTATTGTTTGAACAACCCCTTATCATCAAATTTGATAAACTTGATGATAAACTTGATGATAAACTTATCCACATACAATCTGTGTATGTGGATAAGTGATATACAGAGTGTCTCCAACGTCTTCATACATAGATGATGTGCTTTTCATCGGAAATCATTTAAGAATAATTTTGAACATAGAAGAACGTACTATACAGGGTGTCTCAAAAATCTCCATACATATAGGTAGATTTTTACATTTCACACACTTGTCAAAAAAAGAGTTTGGTTTTCACAGGTTCACATTTTTTTGAAAAAGAATGAATTTTGTATTACCGGTACGTATAAAAGTTACAAAGAAATACCTAGAAAACATATTACTTATGTATGGACAACGTACTATACAGAGTGTCTCAGAAATTTTCATACACAGACATTTAACACTTTTTCAAAAAAGAATGAGTTTTGTATTACTTATAAAAGTTACAAGGAAATACCTAGAAAACAAATTACTTATGATGGAAAGTTTTGGAACACCTTGTATTAGTATATGCGCAGGCCCGGATTTAGATGTGGTGAGGCCCTAAGCTACGTTGAATTGTGAGGCCCCTATTTTGGGATTCAAGACTTTTATTTGATATTTTTTAATCAATTTTTGAGAAGCCTTTAAAACTGAGGCCCCTCCAGACTGTGAGGCCCCAAGCTGTAGCTTATTTAGCTTAGAGTGTAAATCCGGCCCTGTATATGCGTATGTAATAGTGGTATCATAAAATTATACTAAATGTATAGGCGTTCGAATTTTGAGAGGTATACAAAATACAAATTTTTATATTTCGCTACATCACTGTTCTAAATATGTCATGAATTGTTTGAAAATTTTATTAGTCATCATTTATAACACCAAAAAAAATGATCATCAGTTGTCAAAAATATGAGAAAAATCATTCTGTATTGTTCCCATATTTGGTTAGGAAGATTTTCCATAATAAAACTTAGGAATAAAAATAAAATTAGTGGGAAGTAGGGAAAGTTGTGTAGAGAATGTTGACCCAAAGGGAAATAATGAACAAAATAAAATTTAATCTAATTAAGTTTTAACTTTTTTTTTGTTTACCTCGTTAGTTTCATATACGGTTTCATATACAGTAGTTATTTCCGCTTTTTACACTATGTATATGGGTCAACTAATTAAACTCCATTATTTAAATTACCGTTTTTTCTTTCTTTAAATTGTATTTACATTTCACAAGCTACCGTACTTTTTTTTTTTTTAAAGAACGTATACTCTTTTATAACTACAATGCAAGTCACGTGTTAATTGTGTGTAAAAAAACATGTAACCATATCGAGTTACCGTGCTTTAATTTGGTACTTTTCCTTTAACGAGCAAGCCACTTGTGACGCCAGTGATTAGCCACGATTGTTGTTGATTTTAACTAACCTAAACTATTATTTTTTTCACTGATTTTTACTTTAATCATTAATGTTTACTTTGTATATGCCAATCTCTTTATATAAAAGACACTTTCTGTAACGCTCCCAGAAAGCTTTGTGCCGCCCCAGTTAGCATTGCATTCGCAATGCGCACGCGCATCCCGACGGTCGCGCATTGCATTGCGAGAGAAACAAATGTATGGGAGAAAGAAGGATCTAGGCATGAGTAGTCGATAGAGCTAGGCGCTAGTAGTCGATCGGCATTGGAGTAACCCAACTTTTCTCGATAGACGACGAATTGAAATAAAGAACGTCAAACCCTTTTGTTTTGACGTTCCATACTTTTGCACGGGAAACCCATCTAGTTACATGATAATAAAAAACAACTTGAAATGAAATAAGATTATGGTGTTTATGGTTATAAATATCAGTTTAGGTTAGTTAAAAAACCCACTGAATTACGTATCATTAATCATAAAATAAATAGTGTTTGTTTGTTTTATTTAAATCTAAACTGGAACCTATACCCAAACACACAACGATCACAAATGCCAGCACTAACCACCACAAGCGGCTTCTCCGTTAACTGAAAAGTACCGTAATGCATTGCGTTATACTTATTGGTGAAATTATATGGAAAGGTGTTCAAATATGAACCGGACTTTTATAATGCAAGAAAAATAGCGATAATCCGGATCAAATTTGAACAACTTCGTAGGAAGCCATGAGAGTTTTTTTGAACATCAGTTGAGTGGTATTTCATCACCTTTTTTTTATGGCACACAAATTAAATTGTAACACTCTTTAAGTATCGAAAAAATAAAGCTTCGTGAACCGGAACTGGTGTTTTGCAATTCCCTATCGACCTTGTGGTAGTTCTTCATTAACCCTTTCACTGAAATTTACAGAGGCGTATGTGGAGCATACACTTCTTGTTCTATTTGACGCCTCCTCCAGTTACTCGTTTTTTCACTCGTATTTCTTTTGTACGTCTGCTGCACGATTTCATTTTTTTTTATTATTATTTATTTTATTTTTTTCTACAATTCACATTGAAAGTGAAAAACTGGAAAAAATACTCTCGTGACGAATTAGTTTTTCCATCTTCACTATTTATATTGTGTTGTAAGTTATATTTAGTTTCCATTGTGTGGTTGAGAAATGTTAAATTGGAAACTGTCGACACTCCATATGTAAAAATGAAATATATGTATGTTACCGGCAACGTATAGAATTCAGGCATTGTGTACTATGCCTAGCCTCTTTTGACAAAGTATGAAATATCATTTTGTATAGAACTGTTTAAGTTCTACAACATTTTCTCTAAAAAAAACGACAACAAATTAAGCCTAAATTTAGGTCTGAGTAAGTATGTAAATTTATGTTTTATTTGTCTGTCTTGTCCTACTGCTCATCGAGTGAGCGCAATAAACTAAATAAAATAATTTTTTAACATTAGACTTATGCGACTTTTGGTTCATGCGAAGGACTAATGCGGTTCTCTTTTTATGCGTTTTTTGATACATTGGACTATTCTCATAAATGACTGTAGATGACAGTATACGTTCAATTCACAACTCACTCACAAACTCACAAGTAAAGCTAGTATAAACGTATAATAAAAACGTTTTGGTGACTATAGGACAGTGGTTGACTTCTAGTTTATTGTTACAGGAAAAATTGGGTGAAAATAAATTAATGTTGTGAAGTTAGTGGAACTAGTTTAATGATAGAAACAACACGACAATGAACTTAACCTAACATAAAAGCGTCGAGTTAATAACTAAACAAGTTGGTTGATAACCAGATGAAGCGTAAACTAGGGATTTGAAATCGAGGTTAAGAACACGGTTTCATTTTGCAAGTCGTGTTGATTCGAGTTGCTGTCAACAAAAATAACAAAGCGACGTTTGAGTGTCTGCCGAATTGTTATCACATGACACACCATCCATCTTTCAACGTTAGACCTCCCATAGAGATTTATTTGAATTTCATATTCGTTCGTTCAAGGAAACGAATCTTTGAAAAAATAAAGTGACCCCTTATATTTATGGTTTCTATGATCATTAGTTTTAAAAATAAAGTCATTTCTAGTACGATGCTGATTTCGACCGGTTTGTGAAATGATTCGAAAAACTGTCCCATGAATTATTAAAAAATGTAAATAGGATTTATTTTTTTTATTCAAATTTTTAATTTTTTTTATATTAAAAAAAACACAAAAAAAACAGGTGAATTTAGTGAATGATTTGTTATAATTTTTATAAGGTTGTGCGGGCAAATTGTTCTTGTCTGCTGTCCCACAGAGAAGAAAGTTAATGAAGTTGTCAAACAACTTCTTTATTATTTCCACTTCAACGCGAATGTCACTGAAATGAATTAATGCTCTTTTTTAAAGGATGAAGTTCAGGATTTTGACACTAAGCCTTTTTTTCTTTACGTATATACTCGCACATACATTATATACTTATTAACATTTTACACTTTCAGTTCGACAGGAAACGAAGTATAAATAAAATTTTGTTTGTTTGTTCGGACATCACGCACAAATGAACTGGCTATACCAATTGTTCCAACAAAACGTAACCTATATTAAGGTCGAGCTGACTTACAGTACCGGTGTACCATACTATTGATAGGATTTAATTTTATTTTAGTACCCCCTCCCTTTTCCTTGAAATTGAAATTGAGAATATGAGAGAAATTGAATATGTGATCTTTGAGTTATTCGATTCATGCGAGTTTGGAGTAATTCCGTTTTCGATTTCTACAAGTTTCGAGTTATATGAATCTAGATTAATGCGATCTTTGAGTGTTGTGATAATGCGATTTATGCGAGTTTCAAGTAATTTCAGTTTTGATTTTTGCAATTTTTGTTACATTGGACTTATGTGGTTTTCGTTTTATGCAGTTTTCACTTTATGCGATTTTTTGGTCCATTGGACTATACACAGTATATTGTCATAAACGTCTGTAACTGCTATAAATTATAGTATACGTTCAATTCCCAGATCACTCACTCGCAAACTTAGTCACAAGTGAAGCTAATATAAAGCGTATAAATAAAGTGTAGCGGTTTCTGGTTATTTCGGTTACTTTAGTAAAATATGAGTTATTGTACAGTAAGTCTACACCTTAAATTATTTGTGACACTTTTCAATGTATACTCTCTTTGGTAATATCCGTTACTTTCAGTCTTAGTGTCTTAAGCAACAACATTGTTCGAGATAAAAATTGAAAAGCCTGAAAGTTGGGTTTTTGTTTTGTTTTTTTTACAAACGAAAAAGCCAATGCACCAAATGGCTTGTGAAGAGCAATCCATTAAAGTGTTAAGAAAATTTTCATTACGTGTGAAATGAGTCAGCCCTTTGGCTCCGAAAAGTGCATTAGGTCACGTAGGCCTAAATAGCATTTGGAAAATAGAGGGCAAAAGCAAGATACCGTGCCAACTAGAAACAATGTGGGAGAAGTGAATAGGAACATTAATAGGTTGTTGATGGTTAGTAATGCGTGAAATTGTTACCTGATAAAAATGGCCAAACTTCCCTTTTACATTGGAATTTTGCTATTGTTTTGCTTGTAAATCATCCATCGTGATTGACTGATAACCCTATTAATTGGACTTTTCTTACAAAAAAATCAACTGAAATATATCAAACTTACTATACGTTAAGTTGCAGAGTAAACCAGGATGTACATACCGGTACTTGTATAGATTTTGACAAAAAAAAAATGCATATATGACATTTTAATTTTGGAATGCAAATATTATTACATTATAAATCACGATAAGTATAAATCATTTTAACGCGAATGTCAGAAAAATGTAAATTTCACTCAAAAATGGTTAAAAGTTAATGACACAGCCTTTTTATTTCTTCAGTAAAAATCATCTAAAATAAATAGTAGTTTGTTTTTTTATGGAAAATTTTTTCAACTACTGTATAATCATCCAATTAGATTTTTTTATATATGTATATTCTTTTTGTTTACTCGTTGTGTAAGTGCCGAAATAAAATAGTTGTAAAAATAATATGTTTTCTTCAGTCATCGGTGTTTTTCTACTGTGGCAAGTTTACAACCTTTCGTAGCTATTTTAACACCTATAATTCACTCGATAAATATCAACACTGCTATAAACAACTTCTTTTGAATTAATTTTACGTTTACCCTTTTCTGTGGTTGACCTCTCAACATTCTATTTTTCTGAGGAAACTGAAAAGAAAAAGTAAATGCTCTTACCTGGGAAGTAACTGGGAAGCAGTACGTAACGAAAAACCAAAAACCGATAAAAAAATAAACTAAAACCAAAAATGAAAATGAAAAACCAAATAAAAAGTAAAATTTAATAAAAAAAAGTGAAAAATTAGTTTCGTTTCTGTTACCTGTGAAGCGACCTTTGACGCTAGTGATGGCGTGTGTGATCGATCGTTGTGTGTTTTTACAGTTGTGTGTTATTCGGAAAGTTAGTTTCAACTTGAACGTTTGCCCGGTTTTCGACAACCTAGTGCGTTGTAGAAACTCACAACGATCGATCACACATGCCAGCACTAGTCACCACTAGCGCTACAAAAGGCTTTATACTATACATAAAAGGCTACACTTTATACAGAAAGTACCAACAAATACCAAACTGAAAAACACTAAAATTAAAAAACAAAATCAAAAACACACAAAAAAAAATTGTAAAACAAAACACAAAAACATCGGAAAAATCCAACTAAAACTCGATACTTTTTTTCGTATTTCTTTTAAAAATACGAATAGCAAAAATTTTTACACCAAATAGCATAAAAACCAATCAAAACCTAAAAGATATAACAAAACGAAAAAATAAAAAATATCCAAAAATTTTCTCCAAACAATTTTTTTTTTACTCCAAACGGAAGAAAATCACAGCAAAACTTAAAAAAATCAAAATCAAAATCAAAAAAACTACAAGAAAGAAAAAATCGAAATTTCGTGACCAAAAAAAGACTTAAAAAAAATAAACAACTAAAAACAAAAATTAAAACCGAAAACAAAAACAAAAGCGAAAGTGAAAACGATAAAAAAAAAGTCAAAAATAATAAACATGTTTCTTTTATTGCAAAAAATGAATATAGTACAAAAATAATATGATACACAAGTTGTAAGTACAGTTTGAAACGTCATTTCATAATACATTTAGGTTATATTGAAACTTAAGTCTCATAACTGACATTCTAGTAGAAAAAAGTATGTTTATTACAATTTACGTTTATATCTGATTAATGGTAGCACGATTAAAATCTCCCAGTTAATTGTTTCTCATATTTTATAATAACCTTCCAAACTACGTTTTAATGCAATACACAGTGGTGTAGTAACCAAGTACAAAAATATATATATATTAAATTCGTGATGCATTTACAGACCATTAAAGTGCAATCTGATCTCAACTTAACCTATCTAACATGCTCATAAACCCATCATAAAAACACAAACCGGTATCACTGTATCAACTATTTTATATTTCATTCGTGATATCTCTTTTTTATTTATAAAAAAAAGGTCTAGGGCGTGTGGTATAGAAAGTATATATCTATTTATCTCAAAGTAGTCTCTGTTGTAACCGTTTAGTAGGCCTATGTTTTTTTCTGTAAACTTTCGTTCTAATTTTTCCCCGTAACATAATTTATCGTTTTAAGTCTGGATAACGTTGTAAGGTATCATTAAAAAAGAAAGTTTTTTTTACGCCCAAACCTGGGTAAGCTTAAGATTTCATCATCATCATCATTATCGCTGCCGCCCCCACAATTGCAAGGTAGGCCTACCAATTAGAAACGAGGCCAGAAGGAAGAACAAAATGGCTGCCTTAATGGTTTCTTCCATAGGGAGTTGATGAAATTGAAATTATGGTTCGTTTGTGGTACATTGACTTTATTATTAGTGATCTTGGTTAATTTTTTTTCTTCTGGTAATTGTGTGTATGAAAAGTGGTTAAGGAATGCGGTGTGGAGATTAACGGGGATAAATGGTTTTTAGTTGAAGGACTAGAGAATGGGTCAAAAATCGCGCTCCACATCATTTAACTGAAGAAAACAAGTAAAATGTCAAATTTGGTTTATAAACTTTTTTTTTAACTAAACTATAGTCAAACATTTTAAAACCCAATTAATACTATATTTAATAAAATATTAGTGAAAAGCAACCTAATCCAGTAAAATATTAGTATAAACTCAATTTAAAAAATAAAAAGTTTTAAAAAATAATTTACAATTAAATTATGTACCGAAATATGCAGTAGATTGTTAACGAAAATTGACAATAGTTGATAAAATATTAGTGAAAATTATTAATATTTATATAAAAATATATAAAATTTCATGGATCACCCTGTAAAATTTAGTTAAATTTATTTATTTGTTTGCTTACTCGGCATTCAATTAAAATCGCGGATTTTGTTTCTTATTTCAGCATTAACCAGTAATCAAGATAGAATATCTTTATAACTAAAAGACTCCAATCTGCGTGAGGGCATGCGTGCGTTCTCATTTTTTTCTTTTTTAGCAAGAAAGCGAAGCCTTTTTCTGGTGGCTCAGTATTATCACGTGACAGGACTGCATGTTCATTATTATGGAAGGGAAAAGTGGGGGGATGTTATAGTCATGTTTGTGACTAGGCAGACCACAATACTGTTTAAAATTCCGATATCAAAAACCAAACTTCCTTTTGTCACAGTTATAACAAGCAAATCTGAAAATAATCAATATTTGATGGGCCATTTTTTTCTTCATATTTAGATAAATGATTTTTCTAAAACCTAATATTAATATTTTATATTCATTATAATATTCTCAAATTTAATGGTATTTGATATTTCAATTTTAGCTTGTGTTTCACAGTAGCCTACTGTATGAACAACAACAATGAGCGTGATAAACTTCAACGTGTAACATGGCTTTGAAATTATAAAGTGAAACAAAGTTTAGGGTTAACAAATTCACTGACAATTTCTAGTGTGAAAACAATGCAATGTTAGATAGGATTGTATTCCAAAAAGTTGTAATTGTATTAGGTCAGAGCATTTCTAAAATATTCCAAAAACTGGAATTTGAGGTGAAGGTTGAGAAATAGATACAACTAACATTATGTGTATGGTATTGTACACTTTTTCATGCATGTTTCACTTTTCATTCATTCTATATTTTAATCTTGAATTATTTATTTTCATCATCATGGATTCATGGTTGCTGATTCCTAATTTGTGCAAAAAATGAAAAATTGCATTAAAAATATTTTTTTTGGAATTATTTAATGAATGTTCAAATACGACCCGGATTGTTTTTTGCCACAAACCATTACTCTCTAAGCTGACTATTTCCAATAAAATCCGGGTTATTTTTTAACATAAACATTTTAAAGTGAAAAAGACTTTTTTTTTCTGCATACAAATGTACAAATTGACTAGTCATTTTGAATAAATAATTACACCGTTTTCTTTTTTCAATAGTAAACAAATCCAATCGTGATGTAAAGGCGGTTTATTAATGGAAAAAAAAATGCCTTAAGATAAAATCAAAAAGATGCAATTTATAGTATTTTTGTTGGTATTTATTGATTTATATCGAAAGTGAGCAAACATCTTTTTCACCTTAGGGTGTAGTTCAAGAACATCCACAATACAAAATGGCCGACATTCTCGACATTTTTATACAGCATAAATAATTTGTATAAAAAAATTTATATAAATAAAAAATCATTTAATTTGTATAATTAGCACGATTTTTTAAATAAAACAAAATAAATCGTTTATTTTTTCATACATATTCACTTATGTTATACTTATTTTGTCATATACAATTTTTGTGCCCAAAAATACAGTTTCATACTTTTTATGTTAGCTTCACTTGTGAGTTTGTGAGCTGGGAATTTAACGTATACTGCTACGTCGTTTATGAGAATATACTGTATATGGACCAAAACGCATAAAACGAGAACCGAATCCTTCGCATAAATAATAAACCTCATAAGTCCAATCGAAAACAAAAATCGCATATATAAATAAATCGAAAATTGTACGAATACAAAATAAAATTACTCAACACTCGCATAAATTAAATATCCATTTACTCTACGATCGCATAAATTTAAATTTGCATAAATCGAAATTGGAGTAAATCAAAAATCGCATAAACCAAAACGTTAAAAAAAAGCTTTGAAAAAATGGAATTACTCAAAACATGCATAAATTGACCACCGAATCACTCAACGATTGCATACATTTTAATTCGCATAAATCGAAACATGCAGAAATCAAAAATGAATTTCATGTATGTACATACGTACAGTATATCTGTATATGACAGTAGGGTATGTAAAGAGTATGCTTAAAAAAAGCATTTTTTAATGTACTTGTTTTTTCTTCTGAAAATTACTGTATATCAATGTATTGAGAGTTCCAATAAAACAAATGTAACATAACTTTTATTTAAAATGTTATCATACATTGAACATGTGTTGCATTGAGTCATTATTACAAGGTTAGGTTAGATAAACAATTTTTAGCGTTTTTTGTTTAAAAATTTCGAGATATTAGCATTCTGAGAGTGAAAGGCACGTTGGGAGGTCACAAGTTCAAGTCTGGTTGTTTTTTAGTTTCGTATTTTAAGTTCTTTACAATAGCTTATGAGAAATGCGATCCATATGTGACAGGTGATTGGAGCCACTTTTTTTTTGTGCGTGTACATATGTCACTAAGGTCATCAACGAACCACCTTTACTCACCTGTAAAGCCAAAAGGTTTGACACCTCAACGAATCCTGTTGTAATTAAGCTTCGCGTTAATTGCACGAACAAAAAAAGGGTCACCCTTTATACGCTAAAAAAATGGAAATAGGTCTATATTCTATTTTTCCTCATGAAATTAATGTGGAAAATTAACATTATTTTTTAAAAAAAAATTATTAATTAATAATTTATTTTTCGTAAATTTATTTATTAATTATATAGAGTGTTCGTAAATTTTTTTACACTTTTATATGAACGTAGATGATGTTTTAAAGATAATTTTTTGGCATCTTGTGTATCATACACACAAAAATTGGGTCACCCTTTATTATAAAAATAGAAATATATTTATATGTTGCTTTTTCATGAAATTAACATGAAAAAAATTAACATTTTTCATTCATGATTTTCATTATTTTGATTTTGATAATTCATTTTAGTCGATTTATATATTTCATGTATAGGGTGTCCGAAAATTGTCTTTACAGCTTTATATAAATATACATACAGTGGTAAAGATAATTTTTGGGCACCCTGTATTATACACAATAAAAAAAAATCACCCTTTACAAAAAAGGAAAGAAATGTAGGCCTACTGTACAAAAGTGACATTTTCAAAAAATTGTTTATTACTGGTAGATTTATATATTTGGTGTATAAATCCGCAAAAATTAATCTTTTCAACTTTAAAGTTATAAAGATAATTTTCGTACACCTTTCATTTATACAATTATTTTTGAAAATACAGTTAATTTTACATTTCATTATAGATAATTAAAAAAATATTTTCTTTATGTATAAACAGACATTTTGATTATAATCGCTAAGTACATGTTGAACTTTACAGGAAAAAAACAAGTAGGGTTAAAACCGAACCCAAATGAGCGTTAATACACTATTTATGAAGAACAAAAGATTAGAAACAAATAAAAACACACACAAAACTACAGTAGTTGAAGGGAAGTAATAATTCCACTGATGAAAGGTTACAATAATTGGTCGAAAATTGTACGCACTTGCTGATGCGACGAAGTGAAAATGAACTTTTTACGCTCACCGAGCAAATATGAGCGTCCACCCGACTTTCGCCAAGGAATATAAAAAGACACAAACAATGGTTGAAAGCAGAAACCACTTAATCACTCAAACACATAGACATACAGGTGTACAGAGTTGTCCGTTACTCAAACCAACATGAAGGTGAGTTGTAAGGTAGTATACTAAGTTGGTACAAATTTCGCCCTAAAAAAAGTTCACTTTATTTGTTTTTTCTATGTACTTTTTGAGAAATTTCTTTTGACTTAGTGATTCTCGTTTTCTTTTTTACTGTATAAGAAAAGACATCTGATCTTATACATATAGGATCAGACTTATGTTAGTAAGTAAAATATATAGTTCTGATATATACTTTTAAAGTAGAAATTCGGTTCATTTTAGTTTATCTCATTATGCTTTTTGTAAAACTATACTGAAGAAACTTTGTTTCTTAAATGTCTTAAGTGTATAACGTTTCAGTCTTTTGGTATGTAGAACTATACCGAAGAAATTTTGTTCTTCTTTTGAACGGTCTTAAATTCGTAGATTCAAGAGACAATTACTGTACATATATTTTGTTTAGTAAAGTTTTAAGGTAAAGATAGTAGAGTTTAAAGTTTACAAAATAATCATACTTTTTTTTAATTTTTGTTATATACGGTACTAAAAATGTTATGACAATAGAAATTCAAATTTTTTCTTATAATTAAATATATAATACACACATATTAAATATAATACACATCTGTTCTATACTGTATAGAACAGATGTGTCAAAAGTCTGACTCTAGGAAAAATATGGGAAAAGTGAAAGAAACTCACTAAGAATTTTTATTCAATTTATCCGTTGGGTCGTCTTAAACCATAGTGAACTAACTCACTTTTTACACTTTTTTGAGTTAATGCTTGAAATGATCTATATAAAAAAAATATTTTTTGGATAAAACCTCATAGACTAAGAATTGTATCGCTGGACCAATTAGAGAGAATTGCACGGCACTGTGAATCAATGTAAATAACATGTGAACGTAAAATCATCATTTTTTGACTTAGTTCACTACGGTTTAAGACGATCCAATTGTCAATTGATTTTTATCAGTCACTTAGCGGCCATAATGCAACAATCTGATAAAATTTAACCAATTAATAAATCAATGCCAAATAATATTTATTGTAGTGTTAAATCCATGTCCTATGGGGCCAGACTATTATTACGCATAAAATTTAGTTTTTTGTATACAGGGTACAAAAAAACTGAATTTTATGCTTCAGTAGAATTAATTAGTAAAAGTAAGGAAGCTAGTTTATTTGGGTTTTTCTTATTTGGATTTTTCTTTCTTTATAAAATCTCTTCAAAAAGTTTCGTTATTTTCTAAACATTTCAGATGCAAGGTTTTCGTTTTTTGAAAAGTCTTTGATTCAGAACTTTTAAGATTGTAAAGTCTTAACATCTTTAAATGATAGAGAAAATCTATTTGTTTTATTGTCCACTTTCATGATTATGATACAAAAAAATCGTTTCCTTTGATTTTCTTTTCTTATTCTTAGTTTTTCTCAATAGTATGTCTAATTAAGTGCCTGGGTGTGTAAAAGGGTGTTTAGTTACATTTTTGTCAAAAATGACTTAGAAAAATTTTCGAATATGTCAGGAGTAATTCTTCCTTTTAAACGCATAATTTTGAACAAAACAACAATATTTGCAAAGCTAATAGTGCAAAAAGTGTGAAAGGTTTTATGTAATATAGCTATTTACTTTTGAAATCATTATACCAACATAACATCTCGAGTTATTTTTCAATTGAGATATCAATGACAATCTGAAAGTCTATTTTATAAAATGAGATAAACGGCAAAACCATTATATACAGTTCACACAAAAAAAATGTATACATTTTTTCTTTAAATGTGTTTTCACTGGAAGGTTACAAAAAAAAATAAACACAACTAAATGGTCAGTGTCATTGGTTTTTTTGACTACCCTATCCCGTTGCGATAATTGCATTCTTTGTGCTTAAAGGACCATAGCTAGGACCTTAGCTTTATTTCCTTTGTTTTTTTGGAGTCATGCAAAGATTTCCAAGATAGCAACGAAACAACAACGTTACACTTATGAATGCACGAAGGATAATGAAGGTTGAAATGACATAGAAGAGTGTGTTCACCTCTTAACCACAATCGAGCGGAATCAGCAACGAAATCGTTAAACTCGAATTAGTGGGCGCTGTTGTTATCATTACGAAATGCCTACTACTAATGGCTCAAAGATAAATGGAACACCAATTTTTTTTTTACATATTAGTTTCAAAGAAAAACGATACCCACACACACATACACCCAACCACACACATACAAAGTAGGAGTATATTTTCACAATAGTAGATGGAAAAAGTATGTATCTATGTCAGGATTGGCTGCAGACCTCCTACTATGTTTGGGGTCAGTGAGGCTAACCTCATGTTTTAGAAACTCGATTTCGAACAGTATCGTGACCCCTCACTTTTGATTTACAACCCTGCGTTTTTTGTATAGGAAATAACCAATAGGAAAATAGCTTCTGGTGACTTTCTCTTGTTTGTTGCAAACAAACAACACAGAGAGAAAAAGCCTAGCCTAATTGCTCAGTGTGGTGTAATTAATTTTCATTTGCACTGATCTTGACCACGTCACGAGATGAGATATTGTTCACGACTTTGTCACGAATGGTTTGCTGATTGGTTCATTGTGTCATGTAAATGAAGAGGAGACAGTTGTTTGTTCTAGTAACATGGTAGCATGGTTCTTGTTTTTGTTGGGTGTCAGGATGTAGGCCTAGTTGAGTCTCACGTTTCCATAAGTCATACTCATTAGTATACGGTTTAATTATTCAACTAAACTAGCTGTGCGGAACGTTTTCATTGTGAGATGGTTTTTTAATTAGTTGGGGAGTACTGACAACTTTCACTACATACAACTAGGAAATGTAATGTAAAACCTTATTTTCATATAGAATTTCAACCAAATTTGATAATTCTGTTCTAAATTTTAAACTAGTGGAGGAAAGTTGTCATTGACTAATTGTTATTGCTTAATTATTCATAACTTTTCCAACTAGATATAACATCAGTATTCGTTGCAATATTCTGCATAGGTGTTAAGTTATTCTTGAAACACTGTTAAGTGATTCGCATTTCAAACACAATACTGTAACTAAGTGGTAAAATTGGTTAGTGGAAGTTACATATGTCATGGCATCGTGTCCAATACTGTAATTGGTTAGCGGAAGTTACATACAGTATGTCACCGTTGACATGAAAAATAAGTAATTTTATAAAATAGTTAGTGTGTGAAACAATGGGTTGTTCAATATCTAATCTTTTACGTATTTATCTTTGTAACATACAGTATATCAATTGAGTATTTCACGCGGATTTCACACTTTAACTAGTTCTAGGCGATATTACATTTTGGCTAATATTTTCATTAATTACTGATTTCACACTGGATGTTTTATTAAATAAGCTATTTCATATTTTAACTAATATGTTACACACACACACAAAAAAAAATTTTTTTGTTTCAGTTATTTCATAAAATAACGGTTTAACACTCTAGTTTCACAAAAAAATAATAATTTCACTCGCACAAAAAACGGGTTTTCTATTTTAGTGATTTCATGCATTTCCCAATTTTAACTAGCACTTTCACCAAAACAAAAATTCAACATCACACTTAACTACAACTTTCGTAAGCAATTATATTTTAGAGCTATTTCATTACGGCCTCTTGTCACACGCAATATTTGGTGTGGCAATTCAAGCAATTTGTAGACCACTGACACCAGCTTTGTCTCCAACCAATGAAAACTGGTTGGCAAGAAGCTGACGTCGCAGTTGTCCACAAATTGCTCGAGTTGCCATACTTAAAATTGAGTGTGTCAGGAATTCAGGAGGCTTTAAACGTAACAAATCTTGCATTTTAACTAGTTATTTCATGTAATAACGAGTTTCATACTTTAACTAAATGCGTGTTTTTTATGAAATAATGGTTTTTTGTTTACTATAATTTATTTATTTAATAACGTAATTTATTTTCTCGTTAATTGGGTATTTTTATTAAAGGATTTCACACACACAAACACACAAATATTACAGTATGTATATCATACTTCAGATATTCCATGAAATATGGGACTTGCCATTCGACATTTTCAAGACTGCCTTTTTTTTGGCATCATAATTTTATATCATGTCATCGTTTTCACGCGCACGTTGATGCAATTAAGATTCCAGAATTGACTAATTAAGGCTCCTAATTAACGTCTTTCAGGAAACTTTCACGAAAATTTTACTACTAAAAAATGCATATTCTGCTCTATTGTCTCTTTTAATAGGCCATTAACCTGGTGGTGTAATCCAAACCTAAAATCCTTCTAAACGTGAATTACGGACCTTAAGATCATTTATTCACTTCTTCTAAGATGTTTGGTCAAAATGGAAGAATGACAGCTCAAGGAATTTTCATAAATTAATTTTTACGGAGGATGAACAATAGGTTATGAATATTAATTATCACGACGCGAGATGTATAATTATAGCTTTCTTGGTAAAGGTGAACCATTATTTTGGTTTATCTGCAACCTTTTACCATTGAAGCATAAATTTACTTGGTAAGGGCGTATACTAATACAGTAATCTGTTTTAAAAATGTTCCCACATTTTTATTAAATCACGGGTTTATAAAGTATTATGATTACAAGTTAAGTGTGGAGTGTTATATTTTATGAAATGACTAGTTAAAGTATGAAATATAATAGTGTCACAATGGTGTGGTAGCTATTTGAACTTATTGTCATGAATAGTTCACACCGTACAATAGATTTGAAATTAATGTGAGCGAGTCTATAACATTTTTACACCAATTAGGTTTTATGACAATGTAACACTTCAACGATGATTTTACGTATTTTAAGTCAGTACGCTATAAGTTATGTATATTTTTATTGCACATTTTAACATATTAGGTACCGGTATTTCATGGGTATGTATTTCACAGTTCAATAGTAAGTTACTTTAAATATTAATAGTGAACTTATAATGTATAATTTCACACTTGAACGTAACTCACACTTTCACTAGACATTTCATGGAATAGTGTAGGCTACTTCAAACTTCAATAATACGCTAGACATCAAGTTTCGTGATGTATACATATTCACATTTTTAACTGAAAATATATTAGATGTGTACTGTATAAGAAATATGCTATATTCCACACTTTTCCTAGTTGTTTCGTGAAATTAAATTAACGCATTGGTGCAAAAGGTGTCAAGTTACATATAATCAATTCTGAGGAAAACTTTGTTATGTACAAACTTATTTACAAAGTTTTGTACATTATACACTTTCTGTGTATTTGTTACCGGTAATGTATATAATCCAGGTATTGTATAGAGTGGCTAATCAAGCCTAGCTTCTTTTGGTAAAGTTTAAATTAGTATTGGAATGGTTACGGTAAGCAAGAGTTTAGGTGAGGTTTAAATTTACGCCACAATTTATGCTTATTTTAGAGAAAATGTTAGCTAACCTAAACTAACCTTAGTTAAACAGTTCTATACAAGATGTTACATATTTTGCTAAAAGAGGCTAGGTATTCTATACAATGTCTAGATTCTATACGTTGCCAGTAACATGTGCAGCTCTTAACACTTAATTGCACAAATATTTTTACATATATTGTTGTTTTACTCAAAATTATGCGTTAGGGAGGTAGCACAATCGAAAAGGTTTCTAAGGTTAGTTCACAATTAGAATTTTCCAAAGTCATTTTTGACAACAATTGTTACTTAACACCTTTTTACACCAATGCCTTCAACTATTATCCCATTTAATTTATTTTTTACAATCACAATCAAAGTCCAGCCTAATGACCTCAGTAAAATAAAACGTAACCTACCCACGAATTAAGAGCTTATCTCAATTACGTTTATTTTTAAAAGAAAACTCCAGTGAAACATTTGTTAATACAATAATTCTAACATCTTACTTTTCGTGAAAATAAGACGTTATTGTGTTATAAGAAAAGTAGTTCACAGACATTTTTTTTTCACTCATACGATGATATAGCGAATTATGTCACACTTATCGAATTCACGTAAAACTTAACAACAAACAAAAATAATCGTCATATACATCAACATGGACCTACAAAAGTGAACGTTTCTTTACCATATAGGATAACAATAGTATCTTATATATTACCGTCTTAAATCAACGGGAGCTTTCTTTTTGAGCCTAGATTAGCCAAAAAAAGATGGATATGAATATGATGGATGAACCTTCAGCCAACGCCTTCGTGATCCCAAAGTGGACAACAAAAAACCGATTCATCAAATAACAATATGACCTAGTTTGAGCAAAAAAACTTTTCTTCTTCTTCTTCCCTTTCTATTCTATTTTCTTCTTCGTTTTCTTCTTCGTGAACAGTTCAAGGTGAACTACAACGTATCAGCCATCTTGTGTTTTGAGATGTGCAAAGACCCCCTAGAACGCGAATTTCAAATCTAAGATAACCCTGCTATTTATTATAGTAACCTTTGTTTGACTTGAAAGTTTATTATTATTATTATTTTATGTATAAAAAATATATTGGTATTGGTTTCGTCGTAAACTATGATTTTGTAGTTTATCGTTATTTAGTCGATTTTTATTGATTGGTTATAGATATATATATATTTTTTTTTCAGACGTTTGGGGTCGTCTTTGCGTTACTAGGATGTTTAGTGGTCTATACGACAGCGGATGACTATTACAAAAGTGGTTATGGAATGGATAGTAAAGGTTATAAGGATAGCTACAAAAAAGAGACCAGTTATAAAAAAGATGATTATTATAAAAAAGATGATTACTATAAAAAAGATGATTATAAAAAAGATGATTATTATAAGAAAGATGATTATTATAAAAAAGACGACTATTATAAAAAAGATGACTACTATAAAAAAGACGATAAAAAAGACTATGGTCACCATGATGGAGGTTACTTGAAGATCGTAGGAAACCGTTACTCGTACCACGAACAAGGTAAAGAGGTATGTATCGCAACTAATGTATCATGTTTCATTCACATATCGAACTTATTCATCATACCCAACTAATCATACAAAAGTATAAAGTATAAGTATAAGTTAAGTTTAGAACAATTTGGGGTGCAACTTATATCTAGAAGACTTCAAACACACTAAAAGGCAAATATGTATATTATTTATAAACTATTACGACGTTGCGTTTTTACTGATGAGAAGTCGGTCATCTCACTTCGACATCATCCGAACAGTCAGTTTTCTGACGTTGGAACGTTTATACCACGTGATTGAACTACGTTGTAATTGGTTAAAAAGAAACACGATTAACCAACCAATCATTGGTCACATGGTACAGACATACTAACGTCAGAAAATAATGGTTTAATGATGTCGGTGAGACATGAGTGATTGTAACATTTGGATTCATAAACTAAATGGAAAAAAGTGTAAAAACGCAATCATCAAAAAACACACTTTTGTGTAATTCATTGCACCCAGCCAATCAGAAACGAAATTTTGATTATCGATATTGTAAATTTTTAACTTAAATATCTAGCTTTCACATAACATATCAAGGAAACGATAATTAATAATAAATCATTAATCTCCCACAACAAAACACCACTCAGTCAACCATAAAATTTACACTCATCCAGCCAATTACAAAATTGTACCGTATAGCCCTCTATATAAAGTTCTTTAAGTCACCATTACTGTTGGTGTTACTTCTTTATAAAAATAAGTTGACCATACTTGTTAACCACAAATTATAAATTGTATACTATATACTACACAACCAATAATTTTAGACACTAGTTTTAGATATGATTGACTTTCTTTTTTTTTTCAATTACTTTCTGCTTCTATTAAAGTTTTTCTGCTTCCAATAATCCAGTAAGGCCTCTCGTCACACTCAATTTTTGGTGAGGCAATTTAATTGATTTGTGGACAAGCAGTTGACTTCCTACCAACTAATTTTCATTTATTTTGCAACAAGCAGACGTCCACAAATTGCAAAGGCCAAAAACTGCGTGCATCAAGAGGTCTTTGAAAGCAATACTTTTTCTTCCAATGAACGATTTGGAATCTATTTCAGGGCAAAGGAACGTACAATTTTGGTTATGACGTTGACGACACCTATGGCAACAAGCACAAACGTACCGAAAAGAAGAGTTACGGTGTAGTTAAAGGTAGTTACGCCGTTCAAGAACCTGATGGTCACGTGCGCATCGTCGACTACGAAGCTGACCACAAAGGCGGTTTCAGAGCCACCGTAAAAGATAAAAATGGCGTCCAGAAATTCGGTTATGGCGGTGGTAGCGATGATGGTTATGGTAAAGATTCCGGTTACAAGAAGAGTTACCGCAAAGACGACTATGGTAAAGATTCTTATGGTAAAGATTCTTACGGTAAAGATTCCTACGGTAAAGACTCGTATGGTAAAGATTCTTACGGTAAAGACTCGTATGGTAAAGATTCTTACGGTAAAGACTCTTACAGTAAAGATTATTATGGGAAAGCCAGAGAAATGGTTTACGATCAGTATCCAGCGTACAGTTCAGATTATTATGCCAAAGATGTTGCGGGAAGTTCGAAAGATACGGCACACCTTAAAGATTCCGGATATGGCACATATGCTTCATATGATAAATATCCCGCCTATGACAGTTATGATGGCTATTACGGTAAAGATTATTAATGACTTTTACAAATTTCGACAATGCGTGTTGACATATTTTGTTTTGGAAAAATATTTCAATGCGGTAGATCCTGTTCCTAGTCGTTTTACACCAATGGTTGTAAAGTTGTTTTGTTTGTTTTCTTTAGACTACAATTTTATGGGAAGTTTGTTTCGTTGGTGGTTTAAGAAAGTAGTCGAGAATGGTGCATGTAAATTTTGTAAATAAATAATTTATGATTTTTGTTTTGTACATGTTACATGTACAAAACAAAACATGTGACATGTTACATGTACTTGTTGATATGTTTTTTGTCATAAACGTTTTATCATATATTAGCAGGGAACCTTCAGCATTCGCGACTTTTTGTATTCGCGATTTGTAGAGTTCATATCGCATAACAGATAGAAAATTTATCCGTATAAAAACTATGAAAATTTTAATTCCGTCTTATTGAAACCATTTCCCACTTAAGAAGTGTATATTTTTCAATTTATGAGAATTAATAGGTGATTTTCGATTTATGCGAAGTTTTTGAAAAACGTAACCTTAATCGAGGGCTATCCTACATAAATTAAAAATTTATATACATATATATGTACAATGATATTTTAAATCCTGTTTGTTTGAGATATTTCCTACTTGAGACGTGTAGTTTTTCCATCATATGGGAATTTATATACCGTTTTCGATTCATGCGAGGTTATTACAGAACGTAATATTCGCATAGATTCACTGCTTGTATAATAAATAAAATAAAAAATATTAATGTCATTTGTACACTCTTTATATTAGCTTCACTTATGAATTCGTGAGTGAGCTGGGCATTAAACGCATACTGTCATCGTTTTTGAAAATATATTGTATAGTCCAATCATAGCCTACAAGAAGACATAGCCTAGGCTTTTAGACATAGGCTTTTCTCTTTTCTTGTAGGCTATGGTCCAATGTACCAAAAAACACATAAAACGAGAGCCGCATAGAGTCCAAGGTAAAAACAAAAATCGCATATGTAAATATATAAAGCGAAAACTGCAGAAATCAAAAATGGAATTACTCAAAACTCGCATAAATCAAATTCTAGAATTACTCAACGGTCGCATAAATTTAAATTCGAATAAATGCAAAAATTAAAAATGGATATTTTTTTGTATTATGTATATGGCAGTATATAAAAAGTAAGCTTAAAATGAATTTTTAATGTGCTTGTGAGGATAATTGCTGACAATTTCGATTTATGCGAGGTTTTCGCTGAACACAACGTTAGACCGAAAGAAAACGACACGTGTAAAAAAATAAACATAATGACATTTTAAACTCTGTCCATTCAAGATATAGCCCATTTCAAAAAAAAAAAGTGAAAGAAAAACATCTTAAGCGGGATCCACTGTTTTGTTTTTCTTTTGGTTCAACAAAAATCTTTTCAAACGTCCTAATGGGCTTAACAACGATTACTTGCCATGATGAATGACTTGGCACATATTACTTTGGCATTTCTTCTCACGTAACTTGCAACAGATTAAGGAAATTATTTCAGTCTCCTCTTACAATTTTTCTTTTTATCATAATTCTCTCACTTGCTTGTTTTTCTTTCTATTCCAAGTCAATGGCATCGAATGCTATTATTCAACAAAAATATTAAATTAATTTATATTTATAAATAAAAAAAAAAATATCGATGAATATTGCGAATGTTTTTCCTCTACATTCTATACGGTTGAAAACGAATATCTATTAAAAACACATGTAAATGAAGTTTTCCTTAACTATAGAAAGTAAATGCAATGAGTTTTGTTCTTTTCTATGGAAAAATGTAATTTCATGCATACTAGTATAAGTGGTTGGCTATTATTATTATTTTTATTTTCTTTGGGAAAATATTTTTAGTCTTCCGCGTATTCATTTTCTTATTATGATTATTATTATTATTATTATTATTATTATTTAAAAATAAAACGAAAAGAGATCAGAGAAGGAAACCTGAAGAAGAGGGCATTCCCTGTACCTGTAATTACAGGTGTAATTTGGCAGTGAAGTCATGTGCAAAATCCTATTGTTTTCGATGAGAATCTCCGTTTTACTCGATACCAACCCAACAAATTTTTACACCATAGGATTTACACCAATGAAGAAGCGTTAAAATGTTTTTTATATTCATAATGCTTTTATTATTACGTTTTATGTCTGGATTTTTTTTTAATATTGAATGGTGAACTGTTACAATGGGAGGAAACAATGATAAAGGAAGTGATTAGTACATTTAGTTAATTACTGGTGGTGAATGTAGACGGTAGAGCACGCTCTATTGTATCGTAAATCATAAAAGACATGTACCACTAAAAAACGCTTTTTGTTTTTTCAAGAACACGTTTGATATTTTCGATTTCTGCAATTTTCGATTCAATTTATGCGATTTTTGTTACATTGGACTTACGCGGTTCTCACTTTGCGATTTTTGGTGCATTTGATTTATGCAATCTTTTGTGAGTAATTAAAACATTCGATTTATGTTAATTCCATTTTAGACATACCGATTTCTTGAATTTTCGGTTCGATTCATGCGATTGTTGGTACATTGTACTATACAGTGTACAGGCATACCCCACTCTTTCGTCACAATTGGGACCGGAGCACTGACGAAAGTCGAAGCATCGACGAAAGTCGAAA